>PVKY010008172.1:0-14287 GCA_004027775.1 Bradypus variegatus
GTTTTTTTACCACTAATTTTTTTGGCTTTTTTAAAAAAGGTTTTTATTGTAGTAACATAGAGACAACTCAAATTTCCCATTTTAACCACTTTCAAGGGCACAATTCAGCCATGTCATTTTTGTTGCTGTTGTTTTGTGTTTTTGAATTTTCCAACATCTATATTTCAAGCACTGTTCTAGGTACCAGGAAAACAGCCATGAACAGAACAAAGTCCCTGCCCACATAAGTGGGGGGCAGGCAGACCAGGGGTGGGATGCAGACGCTTGCTGACTGTTGAATGATGCTCACGCCAATGCTACAGGTCGAAATCGTTAACGCAATTTCATAGTTGAGGAAACCAGGGCTCAGAGAGGGTCAACGGCTTGCCCTAGATCACACAGCCAGGAACCAGCAAAGCCAGGGCATGGGGCCAGGTCCTCCTGCTGAGAAACCCCTAACCACTGCCCTTCTGGTCCCCCATTTGCTGATGAGAAAGTGACTCTGGCTGTTAGAAAAGACTAGAATGAGAGCCAGCTTGTCAGGCTGATTTTCAAAACTGAGAAGTTGTGTCTGGGGATTTTTGCAAGTCCTTTGAAAGCTGTAAAGCTTCTTCCTCCCTCCATGGGGCACTCTTGTCTATGTGCCTCAGAGTCCCAGTTCATCCTCAGAATAACGGGGTTACCATGCAGATGGTACAGATGAGGGGTTTGGCCATGGAGGGTTCCTTAACTCTCCCCACGTCCTATAGCTGGCATGTTGAGGACCCAGCGTGCAAACTGGAGAGTCGCTGAGTCTGGGCTCATTCTTGGGTGCCTGTTGGCCTCCTGCTGTGCAGGTTTCCCTCTGGAGGAGGAGGTTAGGAAAGCTCTGCCTAACGGTGCATAAAGCCCCAGCCCGTGCCAGCTCTGCTCGGCATGGATTCTGTGGTTAGTTCTGAGCTGTGGGCAGCGCTGTTTTCTCCACGTCATGGGTGGGGCACCCAGTGCAGAGAGGTCGAATAACCAGCCCAGGGTCACATTTCTAAGAGAATAAGTAATTTTCCGGTCTCTTTTGTGCCAGTCTCTTCTCTACTTTGCTGCCAGTGTGATCTTTCTAAAATCAGCATCTCATTTGCCCGCCTAAAGCCACTAGCTCCCACGCCCACCCCACATCTGTGAGCTTCCCAACAGGTCCTTCCAGAGCCTGCGTGCTCCGGGCTCTGCCTCCCCTGCCAGGCCTCTCGGCTCCCTGCCAGGCTGTTCCCTCAGCCTGGAATTCCCGTCCGCGCTTCTGGGCCTGGCAAACTGCTGTCAGCCGGGCTGAGTTCAGGACCTCCGGTTCCCACGGCCCACGGCGCCATCCCTCACCCTCTGGACCTTACCTGTGGGGCTTTCCCTGAGCATCAGTACGAAATAGGACCCCTGCCCCCATCCCTGCTTGGTTTTTTCACGACATTTTTTTCCATCTGGTGTGCTGTTAATTGATTTTTAGGCTTGATTATTATCTGACCCCTACTTGGACCATAAGCTCCTTGAAAGCAGGGCCTTTGTCTCTCTCCCCAGAACTCCAACAAGCCCAGGCTCGAGTTAGGCCCTTGATCCGTATTTGCCGGGTGAGTAAATGAGGCTACAGCAGCGGTTCTCCAAGTGTGGTCCCCGGACCAGCCACAGTTACATCATCCAGGAACTCATTGGAAAAGCATCTTCTCGGGCCCCACCCAGACCTGCTGAATCAGAATCCCCGTTGGGCCTTGCAGTGTGTTTTCTGTTCTATGAAGGCACACAGGCTTCTCTGGGCCTGATAAGGGGCTGGGGAGCCACGGGGTTGCTCTAGGGCTGCTCCGACTGCCCCTCGGTCTCCTGCAGGGCTGGTCGGGGCTGCTGCCAGCTGGGCAGTTGCCCGGGGGCGTCAACACGCAAGGAGCAATGGGGTGCTACAGGGCACATGGCAAACTGGAAGAGATTTGCCAGACGCGCCCTGGGTGGCATGCTGTATGCAATTGGGAAGAAAGGAGAGAGCCCTGAGGCAAGTTCCAGTTTCCAGGGAGCCAGGGTTTTCCGAGGACTTTCAGTTCTACAACCAGGAAAGCCCTGGCCAAACCGGGACAGTTGGTCACCTGAGTACCTGGTGGAATTTAGGGTTCTAAGAGGGTGGGGGGATGTAGCAATGGCTGCCGCTGCCCCACCCAGCTCCCAGTCTCCAGCTAAATAAAGCTTGGGCAGATATGTAATTTGGGCCACTTCAAATCCATCATCTTTTTTGCCCCCCCAGTGTGCACCTACACATCTTGCTGCAGTCTTGTTGATGTGTGTGGTGTTGTTTTAAAAATATTCCATCTTAAGAGTGCACATCATGTAATTGTATTTCCATGAACGTCAAAGATATGTGAAATTTGTCCTGAGTGACAGAGCTCAGACCAGAGGTCCCTTTGGAGAGGGGGATATTGATTGGAGGGTCCCAAGGGTGAGGGTGAACCATGTTGAGGTTCTGTGCCTTGATCGATGGTGGCTATGCAGGTGTGTGTGTGTATACAAGTTAACCGAGCCATAAACTTTTATGTACTTTATATGAGTATTTACTAGACCATGATAAAAAAATTGAAAACTAAGAATTTATATTTGAAAATTGACTTTTTCTAATACACTGCTTAATGTGTTTCAGAGAGTCCGAGAACTGGAGGATAAGCTCGAGGTTCAGAAGAGACATCTGAAAGAACTGGAGGAGAAGGTGGGTGGCTTGAGCTCAGACCCCTACTGGACTTCTTTCCACGAGGGGTTAGCATGGAATCTGTTTCTTCCTGTCGGTTTCAGGGATAGTCTGTCTTTGCAGACAGGTGTGCCTGGTTCATCTCCTGGCCCCGCCCCACGTGGGCCCTGAGATCTGGGTTCTGGGGAGTCTGTTCTGCTGCTCTGGGCCGTGGTGGTCTCATCTGCCGCTGGGAAGGACGCTCCCCGTCTCCCAGGGCTCTGTAAGGGTGAAATGAGATGGTGGATGTGAGAGTTCTTAGCCCAAGACCCAGCACGAGGCAGGTGGCTTCCAACCCTGACGCTTTCAATAAACTTCCCGTCTCCCCAGGCGGCTTTGCAACTCTTGTCTGCAAATGGGTCACAGAGGGAGACATGCAGAAAATGGGCTGACACATGGCCACAATTGTTCTTGCTCCAGGAAAGAAAAAAGGACAGTGGGCTTTGCACACAGAGAATAATCATGGTACGATGCTGGATCTCCTCTGCTAAGTGGGGAATGTTGGAATTGTTCTGGTTCTTTTTCCTCTTTTATCAAAGGAGATGTTTTGGACTGGATGGTCTCCTTTTGTTGAAAAAAGCGAGTTGCAAAAAGCCTGTATATGAAACTGGAGACATTAGCTGGGATGGTTTCCCAGCTTGGCCTGTAGGACTAAAAACGCTCAAAGATGTGTGTGCCAGAACTTAATTTCTTTATGGCCACTAGTGGCCCACAATGGTGGGAAAAACAACTCCAGCCACCGTCATCAGACTGTGGTTCCTTCTTCTTTCTCTTTGTTGGGACCTGGGCCAGGGGCCCTTTCCCTGCACCCTCCACTGAGTGGTCTCGGCAACTCTTTCTCCTCTGTGGGACTCGGTGTCCCCATGTATAAAACAAAGGGCTAGGTGATTCCAAACCCCCTGCTAGCTCCAATTTCCAATGATTTTAAAAATGGTCCACAAGTTAGTGGCTATTTGCTTAAATTTTAATTGTTTCAAAAATTAATATGAGCTATTATCTTATTTGGGGAAAAACAAAAGAATGATTTTCAAGAGCCCCAGCTGACATTCAGAAACGTTTTATTGAATGACCAACCATCCTTTTAGAATAAAGCAAGTCCTGAATAAGGGAAGAAAACAAAAAGCCTATTTTCAAACTGACCTGTACATTTGTCCTTCATTTAAGGCCATTTTTCTCCCTGCTTTTTTTTTTCTTTTTAATATAGAGCAACCAAATTGCACAAAAGATTTTAAACAGTGAGTCTCCTTGAAGAGGGAGCTTGGCAGGGATGCTGCAGGAGAAGGGGTTCTGTTTGTCTGTCAGTTGGATGGGGGGACCCCGAGGTAGACTCTGCCTGTTCTTGGAACGAACCCAAGAACCCCTCGGCTCTCCCGCCAGCTCCCGGGGTGGCCTTGGCTGGAGGCGTCACCCACGGCACCCATCCAGCACCCTCCCACTTTGTACAAGAAAGCCTCGGCCTCATCTCTGCAAGCACACACCCGGCCCAGGCTGTAAATCCTTCCTGTCTCAGTCAAGCCCGTGTTGGTGGCGGGTGTAGCCGTAACCCACCCCGGAGGACGTGGAATTCCACCGGAAGCGGCTTCCTGGTGAACCGGTCCTGAAGCTGTTTACTTCCCGCTTCTCCTTCTGCAGCCTGTTTCCGCCTCATAGTGCTTGTTAATTGCTGTCATTGAATTCCATGCTGTATATCTTACATCTTTTTTTCTTTTCTTTTCTTTTCCTCATTTTCTTTTGGTCTTATTTTATAGTTTTTGTTCCTGTTTTTGTTTTTCTCACTAGCATTCATTCTGTGGCCTTGATGACATCGGGAAACCAAGAACTTGGGTTGGTATCCTTTCCTTTCCTTAGATTTTTCTTCTTGTTATAAAAGGAGGCTTCCTCCCAATCTCTGACTTTAAAATTCCTGGCGAGGTGGCCGTGGCGGGCTCCTCAGCTCTCCCGCCTCGCTGGGTCCGGCCGGCCCTGGGTTGTGGCGAGGAAGGCCAGGAGAGCTCATTGTGAAATAGAGTGGACAGCGAGGGCCTATTGCCCGTCCACTTCCCTGGCAGCATCCCATACGGGAAAGGGGGCTTCCGGATTTTTCCAAAGGCTCTTTCTGTTTGGGCCTCAGTTCCTGGTGGACTACCAAGTGCCCTGTCCAGACTGGAGTGGACTTACAGGGCAAGGGTCTGCAGAAGTAACTGGCACAAAGCCACCCAGGGAGTGTGGTGTGAGGACCCCACCGGCTCCCTGGCCCAGGCTGTGCTCAGGTACCTGCAGAATGACGCCTTCCTGGGAGCTGGTCCTGCTCTGACCTTAGGCCCTGTGGGTCCCCGGGACTCAGTTTCCCCTGGGTTCCTTCTTCAGCACCCAGACCCTTCTGCATTCTCCCTGTTGTGCGGGCTCACCCTGGGGCTACAATTCTGCCCTGAAATCCAGCCCTCTGGGGATGTCCGCAGTGCCTACCTGCTGCCTGGGCCACCTGGGCTCAGCTCCACCCCCTGGGCCCTTGCCTCTTGTCCTTGTGCACTTCCTTGAGGCTGACCCTGTGCACAGGGCATTTCTGGGATCTTCTGTACCCCCAGTGCCTAGAATGTGGTGGGGTAGAGTCATTCTGTGTTTGTTGAATGACTAAAGGTACGACCCCAGGCCTTAGAAGACAACTAGCACCAAGTTCCATGAGATCAGCCGGGGGGGTTGGGGTGGGCATCCACTTCTCCTGGATTGTTGGGGATGCCACCCCAGGGAGCCCAGTGGGCTCAGCTGGAGAGTCTGGGGGAGCTCGGGGGTGGGTGGGGGCAGATCACCAGGGGCTGCTGCCACCATTGTAACCCTTAGTGCTCACGCCATTTCAAATTGCCTTTTAATCTTACAGGAGAGAAAAAGAGCTAATGGAATAAACTGAGTCCCTATGGCAACTCCAAACCCTTCAAATCAAAATTCAACAGCAAAGCAAGCTATTTAAAGTCCAGAGACTGAAAACAGAATTCATGTGTATTTCACAGGAGCTTCAAGGTGCAGCTTTTTTGGATCTGTGGCTGGTCCTGGCCAGCCAGGCTGTAGGGACTCTGCCGTGACACAAGGTTTTGTTGAGATTGGGGCCACATGTGTCTCAACCATGGCTCCTCCAAGATCCCAAGAGCAGAGACCTCAATACAAGGAAACTAAGTGCAATTACCAGACAACGGGTGATGGGGGAGTCCCCTCACTCTTTGGGGACTGGCTCGAGTC
The DNA here is from genome assembly GCA_004027775.1 of Bradypus variegatus. Lineage (NCBI taxonomy): Eukaryota > Metazoa > Chordata > Mammalia > Pilosa > Bradypodidae > Bradypus > Bradypus variegatus. The sequence goes on from PVKY010008172.1 coordinate 5,915, forward strand.
CTTCGTCCTGCCCTGCATGCTTCCCCTGTGTACATATGTCCTCGTGAGCCTATGCCAGGGCTACTAGCAAGTGTTCCTGTGACCTGAAACCAAATTCAAACCAAGTCAGCAAACCCCTCTGATTCTGCCTGCCACAGGGTCCAGCAGCTAGAGACCAAGAGAGCAGGGCTCAGAGCAGGGGGCTGGAGAGCGGTGGACACCTGGGACCTCAGGCCTCCAGGGGGAAGCCACGGCTCCATCACTCTCGTGGATGTGATGGGGCAAAAGTCCCAGAAACCAATTGTCCTGAGGCCATGTGAACTGAAGACCAAGAGGGCGTGTGTGGCCACCCCGTTGGGGCCTGGGCTGCATCTTGATTTGATTTGCAAAGGGGTGGCCAAGGAAGACATGCTGGGGAGGCAGAAGAATCCCTGGACACCCTCCAGGGATCAGTCCCCTTCTGCTGTTGGGGGCTCAGGTCCACTCCCTTACACTTGCTGAGTGGCAGGGGGTGCCCTCTGCTCTCGGGCAGTTGGCCCCAGAGTGAGCCCAGAGGGCAGGAGGTCCCCTGGAACATGGGAGGGGCAGACAAGGAGGGTGGGGCAGCAGCCAGGAAAGGCCAAGCCCAGTAGGGAGTTCCAGGAGGACAGGACTCCTTTCGGATGCTGTTGGTGTCCATGGCTGGGTGGGTGGGATGGGGGCCTCTCCACAGGAAGAAACCTGCTCCATGACTTTCTTCCCCCAAACTTTTGGAAGGAAAGACGTTTGCAGTTAGCACAGAGCATGTGCAATAGAAGATCTTGAATGAGAGGCCCGGGTGGGGACCTCCCACAGCTTGTTGGCAAAGTCGCAAAACTGGTAGCTCTGTGTGGAATGGGCTCGATGAGCAACCTGCAATTCTAGAGGGAAGAAACTTTGGAGAAAGTTCTCAGCCGGTCAAATCCAAGGATGGAAAAGGACTCGGTGTTCAGCACCATGGGAGACCCCCAGCCAGATGGGGGTGGGGGGGGTGTTCAAGCCAAATCAAGGGATCAGTGAATCCAAGCAAACATGCACCTGGGCAGGTGAGAAGTGCCTGTTCTCTTTTAAAAGCCAAGCCCCAAAGCATCCCTTCCACCAGCCCCTGTGACTTCCCAACACTTGGTGACAAAGTAAGAAAGAAACAATGTCTTTTCTTGAAAAAATAAAACCCCACAAAATCAGGCGTCTGAGCCTCCAGATGGGAGTGTGGGGCGATGCAGTGAGTGAAAACGAAAACCAACCTGCTTTTCCTGGGGCCCAAGAAGCCCCAAGAAGTGCTGCTTTGCTGAATTCTGAGATCTGGGAGGTGGGCACTGAGCCAGGGGTGCTGGGTCCCGGCCGTGCTGAGCCCATCCTCTGCCCTGGCGGAGTGTGCCCGAAGGTGTCTGTCCCTCCACGAGGGCCAGGGTGGCGTCCATGGCCGCCCAGCTCTCTTCTCAGTGTGTGACTGTCCCATCCCCGCCCAGCCTGGCCCCTTCCCTGCTCCCTGCTGTGGCCACTGGCAAAGCACTCGCCTCTTGGAAGCTTAATTTCTCCAGCTGTGGGATGGGGGTGATGGGACCCCTGCAAGCCTCCCAAGCAGTCTTCCTTGGGCTTACCTAGACAATTAGACCCCCAAGACTCCCGCAGGCCCCTTGGGCACCGGGAAGCATGCCAACAGGAGATGTGTGTGCCGTCAGCAGGAGCAACCCTGGCAGGAGTGTGCAGGGCAAGTGAGTGAGCTCTCTGGCTCCCAGGAGACGGCCCAGGTGCCAGGGGATGAGACTCGCACAGGCAGGTACGGGAGCTACCTTGGCTGGGAAGCCCCTCGTCCCTAATGCGAGCCAGCACCCTCTGTAGCAGTCTCAGGCCTGGCTTCCAGGGTCCCTGCTGGGGACAGGCCCAGGCGCAGGAGACACTGCACACGGGGAAGCCTCAGCGCTGTGGCGTCCCCCCTTAACTGTGTCCTCTTTGTCCTGGGACTTGTTTTGTTGCTTTTTTTTACTGGGAGCATCGTTGCTCCATAAAGCAACTGAATCCCACCCACATGTGGTTTCCAGAGGAGCAGAGCTACAAAGGTAACTCAACCCAAAGTCCTTTGCTCACGGGGCGGCCGGTGGCACAGTGTGGATCTGATGGCTTCCCATTCCCTGCCCTTCCGCCTTAATTCCTTCTGGGGCCCACGGCAGCCCGTGGCACTTGGGCAGAGAGGACAAGGGTCGGAACCAGCTTTCCCTGCAGCTTGGTGGAGGCTGAGGCGGTGAGGGCGGGGGTGTGGGCGAGAGTCACCAGCTACCCGGGTCTGCCCTGGTCTGAGGGGGATCCCGGGGCACGAGACCCCCAATTGTACAGTGGGGGAAAGTCCCGGGTGAATCAGGACGAGGTGGTCCCCTGCAGCTTTGAGGTCTTCATAGCTGGATCCCATCTCACTTCTGGTCTCCGGCTGACGGTGGGTGTGTTTTTCCCTCCTGTGCACAGGGGTTGGCCTTGTGTGAATGCGCACGGCAGGGCACGTGTGCTCGGAGAGGAGGCGTTTAGAGTTAACTCACCCCACAGGCACAAGAGGCAGCTGGCTCGGCCGTGGGCACCGTGCTGGGCCCTCGAGGGGGTACAGGCCCAATGGGCAGCAGCTGCCCACTTTAGGGGCTGCGGTGTACCACGCTTTAGCCCAGGCCTCATTATTCTTTCTAAGCCACTTGGTTGTCTTTCCTTCCCCCTGGCCCTGTCCATCCTCCGGCTCTATAACCGGGTGCAGCTGTGCCGCCTCCTGCTCTCTCGGCTCCTTGCCCCCTTCCGGGGTTGCGGGTCCATCTGTGATGGGGACTCCAGTGCCTGCTCTGTGCCTTTCCTCTGAACCCCTCAGCCTTGGGGGACCCCCCCGAGACTCCCAAGCTTCCTCACCATCCACTCCAGAGTCAGTTTGTTTACTTTCCCAGCCCAAGTCCTGCTGCCTCCAAGGAGAATCCAGGCTGGGGTCCCCGCTTGTAGGAAACCCCAGGGTTCATCAACCATGAGTTGGCTGCATTCTTCTCCATCCCCCCCAAACACAGAGGGTTCATTCTACCTTTTTCTTCCCCTAAGAGTCTTGGATACTTATCCAAGAAGGACCTGAGACACTTCCCCAGGCCAAGGGCCTGGGCTCTGACAGCCCCTCTCCCTGTCTTCCTTCAGGGGTGCTCCCCGAGAAAGGCTTGGAAGATCTGCTTCCACCTTGGTGGGCTGAACGGGCAAAAAGCCGAGCTCTCAGTGATTTTTTAATAGGTCTCTTGGCAGCACACAGCTGCCAATCAATCCTCCTGCTCCACGATACTCACTGCTGGCTCCTGGAGGCTTGCTACATGCCAGGCACAGAACAGGTGCTGAGAACTCATGGAACTGTCATTGTCTTGTTTTGCAAGAGGCTATCACTTGCCAGAGATCTCACGGCAAGGTAACTGGCTGAACTGGACACAGTCCAGGTGGCTGACTCCACGGTCTGTGACCCTGATACTGCCTCTGCCCACCATCAGATAGCCAGCATGCCACTTTGCATAGATCAACTCATTTATTCCCCAATAGCTCTTTATATAGGTACTGCTTTTTACCCACTCACCCCCCCCTTTTTTTATGAGAAGTTAAATAATTTATCCAGGATCAAGCTGGTGATGGAATTTGCACCCAGGCAGTCTGGCCCCAGCACCTGAGATGTGAGTCGCTGGATCCCAATATTCCCTCCCCCTGCTGCAACCTGTTTCCAAAATCAAGATGGTGGCAGGGCTGTGCTCCCTCTGAAACCTGTACAGGAGGCCCCTTGCTTGCTTCTTCCAGCTCCCGGTGGCTCCTGGCAATCCTTGGTAGCCCCTGGAAGCTGCAGTGCTTCAGTCTCTGCCTCCATCGTCATGGGTGTTCTCCCCTCTGGCTGTGGGTTCGGTGGTCAAGCTCCCCTCTTCCTGTAAGGACCCCAATCACATTGGACATGGGCCCACCTCTCTCCAGCTTGGCCTCGTCTTTACTCATCCCATCTTCAAAATAGGGCCACAGGCGCAGGACTGGCAGTTGGGGCTTGAACATGTCGTTTTAGGGGACATAGTTCAACCCCTACCACCCCCAAGCCCTGGGGTGCACTCTCTAAAATTAATATTTGATCAGTTCCCATGCTGGATGTAAATACCTCACTGACTCCCCATTGCCCACGGAAAGATGCCAAAATCCCGGTCCTGGCACCCCAGGCCTGCCCGCATAGGACCCCTAGCCACCCGCAGCCTTCATTTCTCACTTCTGGCCACACTAAGACCACTCATGTGTCCTTTCCTTGTCCTGGCCGTCTGCCTTGGGGCTTTTGCTGTGGGGAACCCCCACACCCTCTGGGGGGTCCTCTGCCCACCTCCGCCGTTCTCCAAGCTGGTCCCAGCCTCGGGCTCCCTCTCCAGCCCCTGGGCTCCCCCTCAGGACCTGCTTTTTCCAGTCCTTGGAGACCTGTGCATCCCACGCCTGTTGCTGCCCCCCTACCAGAACCTACCCTCTGGTTTTGGAGTCAACCAGACCCGAATTTGAATCCTGCACCTGGCCGCTTCCCATTTCCGAGGTCTGGATAAGCTCCTCGACCTCCCAGAGCCTCCATTTTATCATCTGTAAAATGGACCCGATAATCCCCACCTGGAAGGGTACCGGGCTAGAACCCTGGTACTAGTAAAGATTGAGATGACCACAGAGCATGGGTGGAACTCAGAAGAGTGTGAGTCTGCCCTCCCCTTTGTCTAGAAAATTCTAGGTCCTTGATAAACGTTTGCTGTGCTCCAAGAGTAGGTGAAAACTTCATTCACTATGGGGTGAAAAGTTGTGCTTCACTATGAGAAGTTATAAAATTCTAACGGCCCCACCCGGAAATCTTATTTTGCCTCTTTGCATGCATTATTTAGCATTTAACTCCAAGTGCTTCTCTGCAACTCTTGGTTGGGGCGAGTTCTGGCATGCTGACCTCTGTAGTAAAACGAGCCCCTTTCATTCATATTGCATGATGTTTTTGCTAACGAAACCCAAGCCACCTCCTCATAAATAATCCACCTGTTCTTGCCGTCCTCAAGGGATCTTTTCCTGAACAATCTCAAGCAAGGCACAGCAGCCACCTCGAAGCATCCAGAAAGTCAATGTTGCAAATTCACTGTAATTTCATTAAATCTTGACCCCGAAACAGTTGCTGGATGGAGGCGACGGCTCAAGGACGGACCGAGAAAAGCTTTGGCTATGTCGTCAGAGTCCCCAGCGATGATGGGTTTGATCTTATGAAAGTCGATGTGAAGATTGACACGTCCTGGATATTCCGGGATGTCGAAGAGGGCGAAGAGGGGCAGGGGTGTCTTCTGGAAGCAGCAGCCAGCAGCCAGCACGTGGATACAGGGACCCTCAGGAAGCAGCCAGAATCCTCGGAGCAGAAGCTGTTGGCAGCTGTGGACAAGTGCGTGACCTCGGAGTCTGGGCCGAGGAGCAGGTAACCATCCCGTTTTGACTTCTTCTCTGTTCATCTAACAAAGCTGCAGGCATCCTGATGGTGTTAGGGAGGCAGTGACTTTCCCAAGTCCTGAGGCTGTCCTCGTGCTGGGTTGTTTATCCCCACAAGCCCCTGGGGTGTGTCCAATCCCTTTTACAGCCCAGGACACCCTCACTGATGTTACAGAGCCCGCCCACCCAGGGCTTTGCGCTCAGATCCATTTTCTGTCTTCCCCTTTGCGTTCCCTGGGGGCTGAGCCTGCAACTTGTGTTTCCCAGGCTCCTTGCTTCTATCTGGGTTCAAGCCAATGAGGCTCCAAAAGGCAAAGAAGCAAGGAGAAGCTGGGGTATTCTCTCCTCTCCTCTGCTTTGGGTGACATCTCCGATTGGCTGCAACTCCGCGACAGGTTTGGCTTTCTCTGTGGCCCCAGCTCCTGCCGGGTGTCTTGGCTCCTGGACTCTAGTAGCCTTGTCTCCTCCCCCAGGTCCCCCTCCAGCCCCAGGGGAGAAGTGGCTTCTAGCAGCTGCTGGTCTCTGGGTGGCAGGCCACCTCTGTTGGGCCTTTCAGCTCTTCCAGCCTCTTGGGGTGGTTCTCTGCCTCTGTTTCTCTGTGCTGAACACTCTGGCAGGGATGGGCTCTGTTTTCCTGACGGGGTTCCAAGATGAAGCCTTTGAATCTAGGGCTTTCTCCAAAGTCCATGTCCTTCCTGATGATATTTTGATACCTGGGCCGGCAGAAGGAGACAGGGCCTCACGTATATATCAGAGGACAAACCCAGCCTGGAAATGAAGTACACTTGTGGGTTTACCAATATCCCAGCAACCAGGTGTCTGGGGTTTTTCCAGGATGTCCTCATTTTCTTATATTTTTCTTCAGTTCAATAAAGTCAAGTTTTTAAACACACATTTAAATGTAATTTACTTTCTTTTCTCTTTGTAAAATTTTTCACATGAAGGAATTCCCATATCAGAAAAATTATTTGGTTACTCTATGTGATTGTTCAATCATTCATTCATTCACTCATTCATTCATTCTTCAACTTGTACTTACCCACCAGGAGTCCCGTACTGAGAACAGGGGTTGAGGCTGGGTTGGGGGGCAGTGGGCAGGAGCAGCCTGCAGTGTAACCACGAACGGTTGTACATTCTTATCCTCCAGAGACTGGCAGCGAAAACCAGAGGGTCAGTTGGCCTGGGGAAGATGGTGGGAGGTGGGGGTGGGCAAGGAAACCCCCCCAAGAAGATCCCCTCCATGTGAGGGAGAGACAGACAGCCCCAGGGGACCCCATAAGCAAGGAGAGGAGGGGACCGTCTCTGGGCATGCGGGGAGCCGGGGGCCTGTGGGTGAGGATCGGGCCATCGTCAGCCGGCCCATGGGGAGCTGTGAGGTTTCATCCCCTGTTCTCTTTGAAGATGGGTCTGGAGGGGAGCTGGGCTGGGGGTGCAGGAGGAAAGGGGCTCACTTTTACTGAGTGCCTGCTGTGTGCACAGCGCAAGGCTGGCCCCTCCCACACGTGCCTCTAGCTTTGCTCCCTGGAACCTCATGACATGTGGATTGATAGTCTCCCCTTTTACAGACAAGGAAACTGAGGATGAGGGGGTGCACTGTGTTACATGGGGTTGCCTCGAGCTGAAGCCGGGGTCTGATTTCAGGCTAATTTCACGATGGGTTAGGTCTAGCTGGGTAGGGTAAAAGGTTGGTGGCGTACACTGGAGTTCACTGCATTTAAAGAGTTGAAGTTTAAAAGTATTTATCATAAAAATAATGTCATTGCATTGTTAAAAATTTGAGAAAGAAACCCCACTCCCATCTTCATGACTATTTATTTTTGCATATTCATTTCCAATCCAACACGAGGCATAAACAGTTACTGTGTGCTTACTCTGTCTACATGCTATATACATCTTAACATAATTCATCCTTAAAACAATTTTCAGCCCCATTTTCTAAATAGGAGAATCCAGGTGTCAGCAGGGCCCTGCTCCTTTCAGAGGCTCTTGGGGAGAATCCCCTTTCTCACCTCTTCCCTCTTCTACAGCTGCATTCCTTGGCCCAGGGCCCCTTCCTCCACCTTCAAAGCCAGTAGTGGAGCATCTTGCTTCCATGGTTACACTGCCTCTTCTCCTGTAGTCAGTCTCTTTCCTGCCTCTCATAAGGACAATAGGGCTGGCATTCAGGGCCCAAGTGGGTAATCCAGAATAATCTCCCATCTCTAGATCCTTAGCAACATCAAATCTGCAAAGTCTCTGAGGTAACATTCACAAGTTCCAGAAATGAAAACCTGGTATATTTGGGGGCCATTGTTCAGCCGACCACAATGAAATTAGGCCTTTTTTGCTTAGTTTACATGTAGGGATAATATCAGAATTAAATACTGGCTCATATGTAATATTACAGGTTGCTCTCAAAACCTCAAAGGCAAGGCTTTTCTTTCCCCTTCCAGATCTCACCGCATTTCATAACCAATCAGAAGCTCCTCAGCGTGAGTCTGTCTCGTCATCCTGGGCTGCCCTTCTGAGTCAGTTGGGAAGGAACTTCACCATAAGCCACACAAAAGGATATACTTCCCACTGTGACTTCTGAGAACCTCCCCAGAGCTTCAGAACTGGAGTAGGAGAGGGGGTTCCCAATCTCATTAATATTAATAAGAATAATACATCATTTTATTTAATCCTCACAATAATTCTGAGTGAGGTACAATTACCTCTATTTTACAGATAAAGAAACAGAGGGTCATAGTGGACCCATGGCTGGTAAGAGGCAAAGCTAGGTCCTCACCAAATGGAGCAGAGTCTATCCTGGATGAGCAGGTCACCCAGTGTGGATATGGGTGAAGGAGGCAGGAGGTGCAGAGCTGTACATGTAGTGAGAGAACACATTTTTGATGTTTATTGTGGTTTTCTACTATAGAGGCAAGACTGGCAAGA
>PVKY010008173.1:0-14287 GCA_004027775.1 Bradypus variegatus
TCTCTCTGCACCATCTTGCATGCTTTGTGAGCATGGATCAGCATCCCGGGTCTGATTGGCTCTGGGGGGCTACTGAGACTGTCCGAGCCTGCAGAGATGAGGGCCAGGTGCTGGACGGTGTTGAATTCACCAAGATAACTGCCACCCTTCCCCAGAGAACCTCTTTTTCTCGTCCTCTGCACACCCTCGGACTTCTGTCCCGGGTGCGTAGTGTGTATCTGGCACTTTTGTTTACGAAAGCCACCTCATTCCCTCCTTTACACAGTGGGTCACCCTGTTGTGCTCTCAGGTGCTCGCTCCCTGGTTGCCTTGAGCTTTGTTGGTCCTTCCTCAGGGTGCCACTTTCTTCTTTTCAATCGAGATATAATTCACCCATTTAAAGTGTATAATTCCTCCCTCGGGTTTTTGTCAAAAAGGCTGTACCTGCAGTTATGCAGGAGACAGGACATCCTGCAGTGGTTAATAGCTTTATCAATACACAGTTTACATACCATAAAATCACTGGTTTTAAGTATAAAAAACGTACAGCATTGTACAGCCATCACCACAATCCCAATTTTAGAATATTTCCTTCATCCCCCAAAAGATCTCTGTGTCCCGTCTGCAGTTACTGCCCATTCCCACCACAGCCCACAACTAATCTACCAAACATATGGTATGATTCTGTTCATATGGAGTATCTAGACAAGGGCCTTTTTAATTGATAATTTGACCAATGGTTGCTTTTAAACTATAGATCATTTCCTGCTTCAGAATATGCTTTTTCTGCTGTGCTTGATAGCCATGATTTGTTGGTGTGGGGTAGATCCTCAGGACATTTGTTTGTTTTGCACAGTAGCAGCCTTTTGCCCGTAGATTGGTGTTTTGTGACACATCTGGTTCCATGCCCGTCACATCGGTATTTGGGGAGACATAAGAGAAGTACAAGTCTTGCCCTCTGTTATCCCCTAGTTGGTGAAATAAATCTTGTTCAAAACAATCAGAGAGGAAAAATGACATTTTTCAAGTGGTCAGCGAGTATAACCAAGTGGTCAGCCATGGGATGCTTTCGTTTGAGATCTGTTTATTCAGTGCCTGTGCTGCTGCCGTGCTGGCCCCATGCAGACGGGAAGGCCCTTATGCCGAGAAGCAGAGGTCAGTGGGGGCCGGGTGTAGAGAGGGGTGTTGTGACGCGTGGTCCCAGGAGGGAGGACATGGTGTACAGGGGCAGACCTTGAACCACATGGTCAAGTCACTCCCTTTACAGTTTGCTTCTGATTTCTCCAAGAAGGGTTCCTCTAACACTTTCTCTCTCTCCCTTTTTAGGACCTCTAGGCTTTGCAGACTTACACTCAAATTTATCTGGCTGGGATTTGAGAGTCTTTTTTTTTTTCCCTTGCATTAGAATGGGGACAGGTTTTAGAGGCACCTTTTGGGTGGAGGTGGGGGAACTAAAGTTGAGATGGTTCTTTCTGAGGCTCTTGCAGTAAACTGAGTTTGAAGGGGCCTCCCCCGGGTCAGGGGGATCAGCAAGAATGGGTAGGAAAGGTTCATGAGGGGCTCTGAGAGCAGCTCCCAGACAGTGCATTTCCTGCCTCACCTCACGCTCCAGTTCTGACCTTTCAACGCTAAGCCCTCCTTGGCCTGGCTGATGGGGCAGACACCCAGAAGGTCCTGGCTTCGGTTCGTTTTTGCCTTTGAAAGCCATGCTTCTCTGGTGGATCTGTGTTTCTTAGTAATGGTAGCAGAAATGAAATACAGTGCAGTTGGTTTGGTTGGTGTGGTGCTGTTACGTGACATGTTTTTATCCTATTCAAGGAGGCCTGGTGGCAGCACAGGCTTTAGAAACAGTCTCAGAAGGACAGTGCTGGGACTCGAGACACTGCTTCTTGGGGATCTGGGAAGTTGTGGCTCCTCCTTGCAGTTGTGTGCGTGTTCTTTGTTACCAGGACTGCCCTGCCCTGCTCACTGGTTTCTGTTCTGTGTTTTAGACTTTTGCCAGGTGTCGAAGGTGGTGGGACGATGCCGGGCCTCCATCCCAAGGTGGTGGTACAATGTCACTGATGGATCCTGCCAGCAGTTTATATATGGAGGCTGTGGGGGAAATGACAATAATTACCTAACCAAGGAGAAATGTCTTGAGAAATGTGCTGGTGTCACAGGTAAGACAGTGGAAGTTTGGGAAATTTGACTCCTTAGAATCAGTTTATTAATTGGAACATGGATTCCTTCTGCTCTTTACTGGTTCTTCACAGCTGAATCTGGAGGCTGTTTTAAAAAGCAGAATAAACAGAGGCACAGTGTGGAGGTCAGCCTCCGAGTGATTCACCGTGGTGCCCTCTCTCCTCTTCCCTGAAAGGGGCGAGCAGCCCACAGGATGCAGTTGGACGTGCCGGGCATAGGAAGTGGAGCTGGGGCGGGACAGTGACCATGTCTTCTCCCCAGCTTCCTGTCTCCCACTTCTGAGTGCAAGTGATACACCAAGCCCAGAACCAAGTGGTCTGAGTGCAAATGACACACCAAGCCCAGGAACAAGTGGTCATCCCCTTTTTGGACAGAGTCCTCCAGGTCCACTCGGACAAAGGTGCCCCCCTCCATTTGCTCCCTGAGCATTTGGGTCATTTGTTCCCTGGGACAAATGGCTTGAGGAGCTCACCCAGCCAAGTTATGGGCCAAGTTGAAACTAGAATATACTGCCTGGAATCTGTCTTTCTCCTAGCCCTCACTTGCATGGGATTCTGTGGAATCCAGATAATGTAAGCCTCAGAGCCTCACAGTTAAAATAAAAACAGAACAAGCTGGCTCTCCCACTCAGCACAGGGACGTGATGGATTCTTTGAGAGCTGGTGGCAATGAGACCTGATCTGGGTGTCCCAGAGACCTGAGCATCTAGCCACCCAAACAGTATTTTAAGATTTTAAGGGCAGTCTCCCTATCATGCATTATATGACTTCTGGCATCTTTTGTTAATGTCTTAGTGTTGACATCATGAGTCTAAATTATTGTTCAGTATTAGGATCTGCTGGGGCCCTCAGTCCTTGTGCCCACACCCAGACCCCAGGTTCCTGAGCCTCACAGCTGGGACTCTTTCTTAGGATTTTTGTCTCCTCACTGGGTATAATCTCTCTTGGCTTTGAGCTGTGCGTTCAGAAATCAGATAAGCTTATTAAAGTTGTGTGTAAAGAGGGAAAAACAACAGTGGCCCAAGGTTTTAAACTATAAAGCCCAGGTGCCCAGGCCTGGCCGTGAGCCTAAGGTCCTGAGGAACACTGTTTCTCCAGTTCCAGTGCCCAGCAGGGGCTTGAGTGCCTGGAGAGCCAAGGTGGCTGATATTGTTTTTGGATTGTGTGAGCCAATACCTCACCTTTTATGAGGGAGAACTGGCAACTTCACCAATGGTGACTGAGGAAAATATCATTTATTGTGTTTTTCCATTGCCAGCTATGATCGGGTATGGGGGGCGGAATTAGGGGAAAATAATTTTTGCCCCCTTTTCTGGGTTTTCCCTATGAAGAATTGACTATAGAAAATGTTCTGCTGTCAGTTCTTGCTACTCCTTGTCCTCTCAAGAAGAGACATGAAGTTTTAAGAACACAAACAGTAGGCAGTGGGCACTAAGGGTGTTGGGTGTGGGTTGTGGAGACAGCAGGCTGGCTGTCTTCCTAGAGGTGGTCCGGCGTCTGGCCCCAGTCTTGAGGGCTCAGAAACCCCATCTGTTGACACCCCAAGTATGGAGCCACTGCACGTTTGTCAAGGTGTCTGCATGAGTCTGCGAAGAGAGCTATAGCTGCCAAAGGAACTAGTCACTGGAGTCCTTGGCCAGCTTATCATCTCCCAGGTAGGCAAGCTCTGGCGGAAGCCAAGTGATTATGAGCCTGCTGGTTTATTAATTTATAATGAGAAATAGAACCACCCAGGAGACCAGACACCCGGGGCCTTGAGGCTGCACCCTCAGTCCATGGTCTTAGCCAGGTTCCTGGAAGCTTCAGAAGGAGAGGAGCTGGGTTTTGACGTGGATGTTTGATGACGTCAGGTGAGGCCAGCCCCATGCTTCTCCACGAGAGCTGCTGAGTCCAGCAGGGAGCGTGGGAGCCAGGGGTCCATCTTTCCTGACCAGCTGCCTTGCCACCACACCCCTTTAATCCTTTCATTCTTTAGATAGGTTAATACAGTTGACCAGGTTATTTGGTCTCTGTCACTTTGTACATCTTTGCTCTGATTCACTTGAGTTGACCTTCAAGTTTACCCTTCCAAGGGCAATCTCAGATCCTTATTTCCAAGTTCTTGGAGCTCCTGGCGGGTCATTGTGGCCCAGCAGGCACATCAAAGGTCCCACATGAAGAATCAGAGTTGCCGTGAGAGACACACGGGACCAGCTCACAGCACACAGCTGCTCAGAGACACTGCGTGGTTTGTTTCATCGGGAAGTCTTGTCAGCACATTTTCTCACTGTGTGTTGTTTATTTGTGCCTTTGCAGTAAAAGCTGTTGATGTTCAGACCACCAGCAAGAATGGAGCGGATTCCTCTATCCCAAGTGGTAGGTTCTTAAAAACCTACCAGAGGTAAGGACCAGACCTGTCTGGAAAGACCTAGGGAGGGCCTGAGCCACATGCAGCAGCCTCCACACTCCCCTGTCCCCCAAGTGCCATCCACGTGGCTCATTGTGAAAGGACATGTGTAATTTGGGAGTTGTAAAAGGGCTTCCACCTCCTTGTTCTCTTTACTCAGACTTGGCAAACAGAGGGGCTCTGCCTGGGCTGCCAGCTCCTGGCTCCAGCATCCTTACATTGGGGGCTGCACATTGTCCCACTGACAGGAGGGTTAGGGGATTCTGCAGGGCCTCCTGGCTGGCCTCAGCCTCCTCCTGGGGGACAGGGGAGTGCGGAGATCACTGCTGCATGTGGCTCAGGCCCTCTCTAGCTCTTTCCAGATGGTTCTGGTCCCTTACCTCTGCCTGCTCTACCAGCTCTCCCCCACCCCCACCTCTCCTGGCCTGTGGCTCCTCCTTTCTCACCGTCCTCCTTGCTGTCTCCCTTCCTGTGCTAAGAGTCCTCTGTCTTCTATACCACCCTGCCTCTCCATTCCCATGGCAGTGCTTGACCTTGAGCTTTGTGTTAGCTTGCTTTGTAGTGCTGACATCAGCTGCCCCATTCCTCCTTTATGCTTAAAGGACTCAGCATCAGGAGCCTGGAGTGGTCCAGATGCACTAGCAAGTAGCCAGACACCCCCTTGGGTGGCCAGCCCAGCTCTCCTGAAGGCCAGTCCCTGGGCAGTGGGCTCAGCTGGGCAACACCTCCTGTAGAGGAAGGGGCACCCACCCCCCATTGGAGGGCAGTCAGGACTCTGTTGGCCCTGCTGCTAGTGCTCACCTGAGGAGAGGAGCATTTTAGTTTGGTGACTGTCAGTGGTCGGCTGACCTGCAGAATGCCATAGTCAGGCTGGATTCAGTCTCCATTTTGCTAGGCTGGGAAGCCTGTGACCAGTCTGGCCATGGCTGGCCTGGGTGCACTGTTGATTGGCTTGCTGCCTCACTAAGGTTGTCTAGGACCTCAGGCACCTGCCTGATAACTTTGGTTTCCATCTTTCAGAAGAAAATTTCCCCAGAAGTGAGGGGCCCCATTGCTCTGCCAGAGAGCACATGACAGGGCATCCATAGTGACCACTGAGTGGCCAGAGGGCCTCTCCGTCCTGCATTCATTCAGCATGTGCCTTTGTGTCCAGCAGGACGGGCAGATCACATAGCAGAGTTGCCCATGGAAAGGGACTCCACACCCTCCTTAGATGCTCAGAGCAGCCAGCTCCCTCGGTCAGCCCTTTGAGAGACACCCCCAGCTAGGCTGTGTTTCCTGTGACTGTCCCAGCCTCCCTGACACAGATATTTGTGTTTCAGTTCTCAGAGGGCAGAATTCTGATGACTTCTCTGGTGATATTTTTAACTATAAAGGTATGACTTTAAAAATACTTGTGAATGGGGCAAAACGTGCTTTCTTACTTTGTTGGGAATTGAGACATGCGTGAGGATTCCCATCAAGGAAATTTTAGAGCAGGGCTTCCTGCCTTTCCAGTGGAGCACACTGGGGTTGTTGTGTGAGGTGACAGGCCTCACCCGGATGTCCCGGGGCAGCTGGAAGCAGCATGGGCCGGGCCAGAGGGGAAGCTCGCACCAGAGAGGCACACAGAGTGCAGGTCCTGGAATTGACCTGCTGCTCCACCTCTCACCAGCTGTGTGACTGGGCAGGTTACTGTTCCCTGCCTCCGGTTACCCATGTGGAGGGCGAGGGGACTAGGCCAGACTGCTCAGAGACTGGTTTAGTGCGGATAAAGTATGGAGAACAGTGCCTGACATTGAGTCACCTCCACAGCATAGTCATGGCTCCGAAGAAGATGCCTGAAAATGCAGAGGAATGGAACCTGGGCCTGCCTGCCCAAGCATGCAATTTACCAGTTGTTTTTTTTTAACCAGAGACCCATTTCTCCATTGGCCCACAGCTACTACTAATTGGGGGGGGGGGTCACTCTAGCCCAGCTGCGCCTCTCCCGGGCCTTGCTAATTTGTGTTCCCTGGGCTGTCTTGCTCCCAGAATATTGCACTGCCAAGGCAGAGACTGGTCCTTGTCGCGCAGCCTTCCCACGCTGGTACTTTGATGTGGAGAAAAATGTCTGTGATAACTTCATCTACGGAGGGTGCCAGGGCAATAAAAACATCTATCAGTCCCAGGAGGAATGCATGCGCCGCTGCTTTGGTGAGTGTGCCTGACTTGTAAATCCAGGAGCCAGTGGTGCACAGAAGGGCCCTGCCCCTAGGGCCACCAGCTGATTTCCCCGAAGTGAGTGACCTGGATCCCACCCTCCCCTGGTTCTCTGGTGGGGAAGGGGCAGCTTTGGGCCCCACTATTGGGCAGCTGTGTCCTCGGTCCCCACCAGGGGCAGCCTCCAGGCCCTCAGAAGTGCAGGAAGAGGAAGTGCCTCAGAAAGCCCCCCCCCCCCCCCGTGAAGGCCCCAGGGCTTCGGGGATCTGCGACCGCCTCTCAGGGTGTGTGTTCTCTTCCAGGCAAGCAGCCGTATCCTTTCCTGCCCCATGGCACTAAAGGTGAGTGGCCTCTCGCCTCCTCCACCCACTTGCCACCCACTTCCCTTGACTAGGCCCAGCTTTGCTCAGCTCTCTTTTTGCTCCTGTTGTCTTGGGCACGTTCTCCTTCACTATAAGGGTCTTTGTGGAGAAGGTGGTGCTGCTGCCTGAAAAGCAGCTTGGAATATGTGGTGGATGTTTGTTCCAGCATAAAATGTACACAAGTGTTATCTCCTTGGGTCTGGGATGGACTGCAGTGGGGCTGGGAGTGAGTCAGCAACCCAGAGGCGGTCTCCACCTAGGCAGAGGGTGAGGTGGGGTGAGCTGCAACTGACCAGCGTGTGGAGATCTGCCGCCCACAGGCCTGAGGTCTGACCCACTGTTCGGAAGGAGCTGCACTGCCATGGGGTAGAGAAACTTGGCCCTGGTGACAGGAAGGAAAGAAGCCAGAAATCAGGCAGTGTGAGCCACAGGCCAGTGCTGCTTTCCCCAGGCAATCCTGTGTGACAAGTCCACTGGGCCAGACTGCGTGTTGTCTTTGTTTCAGAACCTGAGTTGTGGATGGTGGTGTTTGCACAGAGAACTTGCCACACTGGTTTGGCTTCTTTTGACCCGTTTCTCTGTTACGGAGCCATCACCCGGCCTGTGTGCCTGAGCTGATGTAGAAGAGGAGCAGAGCGGGCCCCTGGTTTGGTAGGCTCAGAGCTAGAAAGCAGCTCAGGTCTTGAAGGTTGGGGGTGGAGTGGAGAAAGGACTGTCCTGGAAGGGCCCAGTCTAAAGTCTGTAGCCACGGAGGGGAAGAGGGAAGCAGGTGGCTGCCAGGCAGGTCACACTCCTTAGTGGTGCCCCGCCCGGGAGGAAAGCATCGAGACCTGACCAGTGGGGCTGCAGTGGGGCAACAGCTGTGAAATTTACTTGGGCAATTAGAGCACGAGGGTTCCCTCCCAGCTCCACCTGTACCTCATTCCACGGGCAGCCCCAGACCCTGCAGGTCACATCTCTCGATTACCCATCAGTGTGTGTGTGTGTGTACACAAAACCTTGGGGTTTACATTCACACACACACATCAGAGTTATGTTTCTACCTCCTCATGAGGTGGCAGGGGAATACCAAGTTGAAATGTCCTTTTGTTCAAAAAGAAGAACAAACATCCATCCTGTTGTGTGTGCCTAGCATGACACCTACATTTTTTAAGAAATGGTGTCTTGTAGTTGCAGGGGAAGGCAGGGAGTCTTTGATGGCCCCCTGGTCAGCTATATCAGAGTTCTCCCCAGCTGTGCTTTTCCAGACCCTTCTGAGTTAAGGGGGGAGGCGTCTGGCAGAGGGGCGGCCTTGGCCAGCCCTGCACCTGCTGGGCCCCCTGCTCTGCAGCGCCCTCCTTGGGTCACCTGTTCTGAGGCCTCTTTCCTCCCCAGCAGTGGTCCTGGTCGGCCTCTTCACCATGGTCCTCATCCTCTTCCTGGGAGCCTCCGTGGTCTACCTGATCCGGGTGGTGCAGAGGAATCAGGAGCAGGCCCTGCACACCGCCTGGGGCCCCTGCGACGACAAGGAGCACCTGGTGAAGAACACCTACACCCTGTGAAGGCCAGTTGCGAGGCCGGCCCCTCTCCTCGGGACCCCTGGGATGGAGGGACACAATTGTACAATGTGCATGTACTTTTTTAAAATAGAGTGAGTGGTTCGTATCTGTGAGATGACTGGGGCTTTGGGTCTGTTTGTTACTCCTGAAGGCAGGGAGGCTGCTTCCACGCTTCGGAGGGCAGGGCTGGGGCATCCTCCTGGGGAAGGGCTCAGGGTTGGATGCTGCAAATGGCTGGGCAGAGACCAGAATTGGCTCCTCTTTATTTCTTTGCTCCAGGTAAAATTTTCTTTGCTTCAGTTGAATCCCACTGCCTCCTTTCCTATCACAAAAGTGAAGTTTTAATCATTTCCTTTGATTGATTGATTTGTTTTGTTTTTTTTAATAAGCAGAAACAAGTTTTTTATTAGGGTTCTGAAAGGAAGACAGTAAAATATAAAGTTTAATAAAAAGGGATTTCCTTTTTAAAATGAATTTCAGCATGTGTTTCTTTTTTTCCATGGGACTACTGATTGAAACTCTACCAGAATTATCACAGAATGCTACATAATGTATCTCCTTCTAGAACAGAACCCTTAAATTAGTGTCTTTCAGATCTTTTTGAAGGCAACCCACAGTAGGAAAGACATTTTACATCACAAGTGAGTTTCACAAAACAACACTTAGCCTTACCACCTGTGGTGAACTCTGAGCTTTTCTTCATCTATTTTACTTTTTAAAAACCCCAGCCACAGCCTGCTGCATTTTTCTGACCTGCTATGGATCACAACCCACAACTTAAAGTGCTGTGAGGGCACAGGAAGTTGGCATGTGGGTGCCATACTGGCCCAGGGAAGATCAAGACCATTCCTGAAACAGGATTGTTTTCTACTAAAAACACCTGAACATCCACAGCTCTCATCTGTTCTTGCAGTTTTGACTGCTCCAGTCCTGAAGGGGAGGAGGAAGAGGGAGCCCTGGTCCGGCCTCAGTGCCTTCCCTGGGACAGAGCTGCTCCCCGCTGAACTCGGCCTCTAGGCTCAGCCCCAGTGCTGCTGCCTCTCTGTGGGTGTCGCTTCCTGTTCTCTAGACTCTCGAAGCCTCTTCTCCTCCTCCTTCCAACCAAGTAGCCCCAGAGACAGAGCAGCATCTGGGCAGCCAGGGTCTCAGGCAAGCAGCCTGGGGCCTCCACCTGCCTCAGTGACTCAGGAGATGGGGCCCTTGCCTGTGGGAGGGCGTGTGGGTGCCAGGCCAGCCCGCATATCTCGGGCAGCTGTACAGTTCCAGACATTGCTTTGAATTCTCCTTGAACAAAAATCTAGTCCAGAAGCAAGATTGGCAAGCACCTCATGGGCTCCTTCCCCACTCCCTCACCCCGGGAACAGTTGCTCATGGATTCTGGCATTCTCCCCTCCAAGCCTTCCAAGCCTCAGCCCAGCATTCCAAGCGGGCATCACAGTCAGCTCAGAGTTGATGAGCGAGTGAAACCTACTTGCCATCCCGGACCACACAGGGCTCCCAGAGCTCTGGAGAGCCATGGTCCAGGGAATGGTGTTGGGAAGAGACTCCACCTGCCACCATCCAGGTGAGTAAGAGCAGGCAGTTGAGCCTTCTCTTCCTCGTCTGCCCTTGGAGCCGGTGTGAGGGTCACCTGAGAGTACGGATGTCCCATTGCCCACAGTGAGTG
This sequence comes from Bradypus variegatus, assembly GCA_004027775.1. Lineage (NCBI taxonomy): Eukaryota > Metazoa > Chordata > Mammalia > Pilosa > Bradypodidae > Bradypus > Bradypus variegatus. The sequence continues at coordinate 10,296 of PVKY010008173.1, forward strand.
CTCAGCAAGGGAAGCTCTTTCGGGGGCCTGGTGCCCACCTTTCCCATCCACCTTTGCCCTTCCTCCTCCTTAGTAGCTCTCCCTTAGACCTGCCCCCACCCCACAAGCAACCCTAGAAGCCACCCACACCCGTTGTGCCCCTCAGGGTCTCCCTTGGTGTTGAGGAGCCCCACACCCACCCATGCCTCTGGCCTGGCAGAAGGCCCCACTCCACCACCCCCGTCAAGAGCTCTCCTTCATATCTTATCATGTGAAGTAAAAATGTTACTTGCTTGGGTTTTTAAAGAAAATAAACTGTTGTGAGTTGGTGGAAAGGTGATCGAGGGAATCCTCAACACCATCGAGCAGTTGAGCTCCCATAGGTTGCTGAAACAGTGGACCTTTGTGTTTCTGCTGCAGAATCTATCACTGCACAACTTACGTCTCCTGCCAGAACTTGTCCTGTTAGTGAAGATGGCCGGGTGACCCACCCGCTCCTGGCAGACTGGCTATGTCGGACTTTTGGACCCCTGTGGGGTCTATCGGGTGCCTCACCACTGTTGACAGGTTTTTTAGGTTATAGTGTTGCTGGTCCACTATTGTCAGCCAACTCCAGCCACGAGCCGAGGTGGTCCTGGGCCCAGGGTTGGGTTGGTGGGAGGGATGGTCTCTGCTGGCTCACCCTCCTGCAGGTGTTGCTGGGCATGTCAGGAATGCAGGGCCCTGGCAGCTCCTTCCCTGGGCCAATCCTCAGGGTGTGTTTGTACCAAGCAAATGAGGGATGAGGTAATCCTCCATCAGGACAAAGAGCCTCACTGCTTCCTATAAACTGGCGGGCTCCCCCAGCTCACGTTCCTCTCCGGTGACAGCCCACTGCATGTGCAGGTGTCTGTCTGTACCCACCCAGCAGCCTGGGGACCCATGTCATGGAAGACCAACATGTAGGTCAGTGCTTATGCTGTGCCCTGTGAGGGTGAAGCCTTTCCTCTAACCCAGGAGTCTCAGGGCTTCTGCCAGCATTTTTTAAAAACAGTAACAGAGGAGAACCTAAGATGGTGGCTAGGTGAGACAGGGCAAAAAAATACCTTGTGAAAAATACTAGATAAAATCCAGAAAGTGACCCAGAACACCAGTTTCAGTGATGCACCAGCTGGAAAAGGTCTGCTAAAACCACAGGGACCGTGCACTTGGTGAAACCGAGAGTCTGCATTCTGAAATGAGTGAGTGAGCCGGCTGAAAGTCCCGCAGCTGCGCTGTGGTGTGGGGAAACTGGGGGTTGGCGTTTGGAGATGGACTAGTGCTTTTAAAAAAAAAAAAAACCAGGAGCAGCTGCAGTTATGACGGTGAGAACCGCGCAGTGAGGCACGGCAGGAGCGGGCTGTGCCAACCTCTCGGTGTCTGGCGTGGAGGATAGACTGCTGCTGATTCCCTCAGGGCTGGGGTGTCAGAGGGAAGAGCCAAAAGGAGAAAGAAACCACGCTGCTTGCAGCCGGCTCCCCGGTGGGCTGGAGACACTCCTGCCCAGGGCCGGACCCACAGCCCAGAGCCGCGCCAGGAAACCCAGTGTGACGGAGAGTGTGTCCCATGGCACCGCGCACACCACAGCATCAGCCGTGGACAGTGGCCTTGGGTGCACACACAGCTAGTTGTCCTGGAGCTGGGAAGGCGGAGCTGTGCAAAAGGGGGGGGGTGTTGAGACGCCCCATTCAGCCATCTTTGCATCAGGCTAGGAGCGCCCCTGCACGGCCCAGCAGCCCAGGGCTTCCCTTGAGGGACAGCGTGCATTTGTGACGTAGCACAGCCTTCCTTCAGCAGAGGTGCTAGAAGATCACAGCGGAGAAAGGGGCCTGCTCAGAATACCCAGGGACCCTATGTCAATACTGGGAACTTGTGAGTCAGTGGCAGAGAAAATCTGGGGCAAAACTGAAATGAAGGCTTAGACTCTTGCAACAGCCTTGAATCTCCGGGAACACCTGGGAGGTTTTAATATTAAAGCTGCCCTGCCTCCCTAACCACCCAGACACACGCCCCACATTCAGGGCGGACAGCACCAACAACACACCCAAACTGAGTTCACCAACTGAACCCCACAAGAATCATTTCCCCACACACCACAAAGACAAGGTTGAGGAGAACTGACTTGAGGGGAATAGGTGACTCGGAGACGCCATCTGCTGGTTAGTTAGAGAAAGTGTATGCCACCAAGCTGCAGTTCTGAAAAATTAGACTGGTATTTTTTACAACTTGAAAGAACCCTATCAAGCAAAGCAAATGGCAAGAGGCCAAAAATAACCGAAAATCTTAAAGCATATGATAAAAACAGATGATATGGAGAACCCAATCCCAAACACCCAAATCACAATATCAGAAGAGACACAGTACTTGGTGCAATTAATCAAAGGACTACAATCAAAGAACGAGAGCATGGCACAGGATATAAAGGACGTAAAGAAGACCCTAGAAGAGCATAAAGAAATTGCAAGAGTAAATAAAAAAATAGAAGACTTGTGGAAATAGAAGAAACTGTTGGCCAAATTAAAAAGACTCTGGATACTCATAAAACAAGATTAGAGGAAGTTGGATGACTCAGTGTCCTAGAGGACCACAGAAAAGAAAATGAAAGAACAAAAGAAAGAGTGGAGAAAAAAAAATCAAAATGGATCTCAGGGATACGATAGATTAAAAAAAAAAATGTTCAAATTTAAGACTCATTGGTGTCCCAGAAGGGGAAGAGAAGGGTAAAGGTCTAGAAAGAGTATTCAAAGAAATTCTTGGGGAAAACTTCCCCAACCTTCTACACAATATAAATACACAAAGCATAAATGTCCAGCAAACTCCAAATAGAATAAATCCAAATAAACCCTGTCCAGGACATATTCTGATCAGACTGTCAAATGCTGAAGAGAAGGAGCACATTCTGAAAACAGCAGGAGAAAAGCAATTCACCACATACAAAGGAAACAACATAAGACTAAGCAGTGACTACTCAGCGGCCACCACGGAGGTGAGAAGACAGTGGCATGACGTATTTAAAATTCTGAGAGAAAAACTTCCAACCAAGAATACTTTATCCAGCAAAACTCTCCTTCAAATTTGAGGGAGAGCTTAAATTTTTCACAGACAAACAAATGCAGAGATTTTGCCAATAAAAGACCTACCTTACTTCAGATACTAAAGAGAGCCCTACTGACACAGAAACAAAGAAAGGGGGGAGAGAGAGAGAGGGAGAGAGAATTTTAACAGACATATACAGAACCTTACATCCCACATCACCAGGACACACTTTTCTGTAGTGATCACAGATCTTTCTCCAGAATTGACCATATGCTGGGACATAAAACAAGCTTCAATAAATTTAAAAAAAAAAGCACGAATATATTCAAAGCACATTCTCTTACCACAATGGAATACAAATAGAAGTCAATAATTTTTTATTTGTAACTCCACTGTTTACTTCCTACATGATATAAAATACACAAACTCTGATGACAAATCAGTGGTTTTGGACTCAATGTAAAATATGTAATTTTTGACAAGAACTATATAAAGGTGAGGGAATGGAGGAGTATAGGAACATAGTTTACATGTCCTATTGAAGTTAAGTTGGTATCAAAGAAAACAAGATTGTGATGGATTTAAGAAGTTAATTTTAAGCCCCACAGTAAACACAAAGAAATTATCAGAGAATATGGCCGTAGAGTATGGGTTATGAGAAGTGGGGGAAGGGGCAATGGGGAGTTAAGAAATGAATGTAGGTTGCTCTTTGAGGTGAAGGGAAATTTCTAGTAATGGTTGCTGGGAAGGTGATAGCATTACAACATTCTAAATGTGATTAATCCCACTAATAGAATGCTAGGGAGGGGTTGGAGTGGGAAGATTTAGGCTGTATATATGTTTCCACAAGTGGGGGGAAAAAAAAAGACAGTCTAAATAGATAATGACAATTAAATGCCAAGGATGATCCTGGATGGGATCTGAGGATGGAGGAGAGGAGGCTCAAAGGGACACAGTTG
>PVKY010008174.1:0-14299 GCA_004027775.1 Bradypus variegatus
AGACCCTGGCATAAGACACACTTGGGTTCAAATCCCAGCTCCCCACTTATTAACCAAAATTCAACCTTAGGCAAGTTACTTGACTTCTTTTAGCCACAATTCCCAGTCCTGTTAGATGGAAATACTACCAACTTCACAGTACTTTCAGCATAGTCCCTGCAGCACATAAGCACTCAATAATAGCTGATTATCATTCTGTCAGTTTTCTCTTAGCAAAGCAACAGAAATCCAATTAAAATAATACACTAGAAGATGTGAATGACAGTGGGCTTAACCTGCTCTTAGAGAAATTTGTTTTGCAAAACCTCAAGTCCTTGATTGGTTGTGGGATGTGCCCCTGCTAGGAGCAGGTGAGAGAAGCTGGCAGGAGGGGAGGCCTGTTTGCAATGCCCTATTTAGCACTTTCTTGCATTCACTCAATCAGACAGTTTAGTACCCACTTTTCACAGGTTTTCCACTGCAGGGTTTAATATTTTCTTTGTGGATGATCCCATCATGCTTAATGGAGTCACCATTTCGGAAGTCCATTGGGTTATTATCCACTGCCTCTCCCTCACCTGAAGGGCCCTTTTGTTCTGGATGAAAGAAACCAGCCTGGCAGGGTTCCTTGGCTCTCACATCTGTGTTACTTGTACCATATCACAGTGTCCAAAGTACAGGAGAGAAGAAAATATATTCACATATGCATGTATGTATATGAACATTCTTGTGAATATGTATTTATGAACTTGTGCTTGCTTTCTTTTGGCTTATTTTGCTAAGGTACATTGTGAGAAACGCAGTTACTGGAGCAAATTGTAGAAACCATTTGTAAGTTCTTAAAAAGATATTAAAAAATTTTTTTTCAACCGTTAAGCCAGTGTGTCTTGTTCTTAGGCATGTAAAAGTAGTCTAGTTCCACTGCTAGCACTGTTTAAAAAATTCTTTACTGTTATATAGATGTACATTGCTGCCTCAATATTTTATTTGTTTCTGTTTCATTATTTGTGGAATCGTTTCTGAATTATCTGTTTAGTGATATGTGACGTTTGCTTGACTCTCAGTGCTGTTAACTCTTAAGCATGACTGTTTTGCAGGTCCCAGGCCAGTTGTGTTTCTGCAGCATGGCTTCCTTGCAGATTCCAGCAGCTGGATCTTGAACATCGGCAGCAACAGCCTGGGCTTTGTTCTGGCCGATGCTGGTTTTGACGTATGGATGGGGAACAGCAGGGGAAACACCTGGTCTCGGAAACACAAGACTCTTTCAGTTTCTGAGGATGAATTTTGGGCTTTCAGGTATATGCTGAGTTGCTTGGGTGTCTTTCCTTAGTGCCCTGTATACGGCTGCATGGGGACTCCAGCAATGGAGGTAGATGGGTGAGCAGTTCTGAGACCATGTGAGGGGGAAGCTGATGTCTCTTGAAAGGTTTTAAACCTCCTAAATTGAAGAAACAGCAGTAAAAATTATAAATAATTACATTATAGGCATTAGAGTCAATTAGGGACTAGGAATTCTTAAGTTATTTTGGCATTCCTGCTGGTTTGGGAGCTGCTGGGCAAATTTTGTCCCTTAACTTTCCCCCTTTCTCCATGAACATATAACCCAAATGTTCACTTTTCTTCTTTCCAGAAATTCTCACCTTTGAAATTCTCCTCTTCTTTCTCTTACTTCTGGCTCTAGCAATTAATAGCCGTACGACATGCGACAGGTTACACAGGCCCTCTGTGCCTCAGTTTCCTTATATGTAAAATGAGGATAATAAAACACCTACTTCATACAGTAATTGGGGGATTAAAGGAGAAGATGCATGAGAAGGCTCTGACACATCGTTAGTGCTTGGGAACAGTTGGCCTTTCCATCCCCTGATGAGAGACACACACACGTCTGCAGCCACACGTAGCAGGGCTTCAGAGTCCTGGGTCCAGTACCCCAGATATTAGAGGAGGTGAGCACTATGGTCTCCTCCAGGCCTGCTTCCCATCTGTCAGACCACGCCACCCTGAGCACTTGAAACACAAGAGTGAGAGCTCTTACTTAAAGACGTGTTTCTTGTAGTGTGTTCATAATAGTGAAAAACTGGAAGCTACCCCAAATGCCCATCAGCAGTGGAATGGAAAAATAAAATGTGTATTCTCACTGGAGTGAGAACAAATAGCCTACAACTATATGCAACCACATGGATGAGTCAGATACAGAAGAATACATGCTCTAATTCCATTTATAGAAAAGTTCAAATAGTGATAAACTTAAATTTGGTGTGAAAAGTTAGGATAATTACCTTTGGGAAGCATGACAGGAAGGGGGCTCAAGGGGCCTTCTGGGGTTCTGTTAATGCTCTGTTTCCTGAGCTCAGTGCTGGTTCACTCAGATGTGTTCTGTCTGTGATACTTATTTGTGTGCTATTATTATTTGTAGGCTGTTCTATTTGTATATAATTTTTTAGTGAATCAGTTCCTTTTTTGGATACAGTTATGATGAGATGGCAAATTATGACCTACCAGCTTCAATTAACTTCATTCTGAATAAAACTGGCCAGGAACAAGTGTACTATGTGGGGCATTCTCAAGGCACCACTATAGGTATGTGAGAAAGACGGAAAGTTGATGTAAGTAATGTGTTTATTGCAGATTTTGCATTTGTTCTTTTTTTAAACAACAACAACAAAAAAACAAAAAGTTTTATTCACACACCGTAGGATCCATCCTAAGTGTACAGTCAGTGGTCCTGGTAAAATCACATAATTATGCATTCACCACCACAATCTATATTTCACTTATAGAAAGAAATCATATTAGTTCACATACAGTTTTTTTTTTAATCCAAGCAGAAATAACAAATAGGGCAAGGAATTTTGGTAATATTTGGTTTTCTCTAGAAATTTAGACTTTAATAAAAATGGACAAACATGGTGTGTGGTTCTCTTGAAATTGAATGAATGAATGTATACCACAGCTTTTCACATATTTTCCTAGTTAAGCAATATGGGGATGTGAAAGGGTAGAAAACAAGTTTTATAAATTCAGAGACTTAAAAAAAAAACACAAGACAATATGTTGACCTTTAAAGTTAAGTGGAACAAAACTAGCTACAAGGTGCCGGGTCACACTGCCATTGTTTAAAAACAGTTTCTTAAGTTTTATATGCATTTTTAATTTATGGTGATTATAAAAGTAATGTGCTCATTTAAACTTTGCTTTAAAGAAAATAAAAATTGCCCCTAATTTAGATTCTTAATTTAATATTTAGAATGTTTACTATGAGTAACACCCTTGTGCTCATGTTGCATGATCTCCTTAGAATACATTTCTAGAAGAATAACTATATTGCAAGTACAGATGCTTTTAAGTGTCTTGATACATATGGTTAAATTGCCTCTCACCACCACCCAACAGTCCCTGCCAATTTGAGAGGCATATTTGCATATCTTATGAATGGAGTTAAGCACTCTTCCTTGAATTGCCTTCTTGTGTCCTTTGCCCTACCTCTTTTTCAGGTGATATACTGGGGCCTAGTTTTAAGACAGGAAATGACCTGAAAGGAAGCTAAAAGCTGTTTTAAAGTTTCAGATTCTAAATATGTATGAGTTCCTTCTAAGCCATTGATTATATAATTGAATGGGTCTGCTGCTCCTTCGGGCTGGAGGGAAGGGGCAGAGGAGGAGGGTGATAGGTGGAGCTGTTCGGAATAGTCTTAACACTGCAAGGTTCAAACTGTTAAAAAAGGAACAAGGAAGGTCTTCTGGTTCTTGCAACCTGGGTTTCCTCCAGTGCATGTCTGGGCTGAGATTTGGAACAAGCAGTTAAGAAATATTTGATTTACCAGCTTAATCAAATACAGTGTTTGCACGCATAGAAATTCAGAGGGCTCCATTTTGAGTGTTTTGCCTTCTGACAGCAGCGTTGCTGGCATTGTTCTCAGGCTGCATCTAGCAGATGACACGAAAGGACAGCTCTTGCATTTTCCACCAAAATCTCGAGATGGAATTCCTGTTATCTTCCTTTTGTTCTCACAGGTTTTATAGCATTTTCACAGATCCCTGGGCTGGCCAAAAGGATTAAAATGTTTTTTGCCCTGGCTCCCGTGATTTCAGTTGAATTCGTCACTAGCCCTCTATTCAAAATGGGACAAATTCCAGAGCTTCTTTTTAAGGTACATTGATCTCCCCACCCCCTGCCCAGAAATTTCCTTTTCAGACTTGAAGAATTGGCCAGTGTGGGAGAGTTTATGCCTTCCTTCTCTGCATTTTGCTGTCAATAGAACAAAAGGGTTTCTTTTCTTGGTGGTTCTTTCTTTCCCCCTTCACCCCACTTCCAGATCTGGGGAGTCAGGGAGGAATGTTGTTGGCTGTACCCTGGAGCCCTAGTGTGCTCACGGTTAACGTCAGTCACCTCAGCTTTCTGCCCACCACACAGAGAGAGCACAAGAAAGTTGAAGAAAATAATTTAACTGTTCTTGCAGTTGCCCTTTAGGCCACACAGTGAGTACTTGCACAGGAGGAGGCAGGAGACTGGAGACAGGAGGTCTGCTGTTCGCATATGCCCATCCCTAACCACACTGGGGGTGATTTAAAGACACTTATATTTTATAATATGGCCCCTAAACACAAGCCAATAACTGCATCAGGGGTCAGTCCTAGGCTGTGAGACCCCAGGTTCTGTCAAGGAGGAAACAGTTTTCAGGAGGAGGAATTTAGAGTCATGTGAGGCAAGGTAGCTTATTATGCATGTATTATTCATGTTTTACATAATTCATTTATTTATATACACATATGAACACACATACACATGTGTGTATGTACATATGTAATCCTGTAACACAAATATAGATGTTTTTATGTCTATATACATAAGTAAAATCAGGTATAACATATCTCATGGGCCATTTAAAAGGCTTTTACAGGAAATGTGGACTATACTCAGACCTCAGCCTGAGAGCACCTGAAATGGAATACTATGTACCAGAGTATGCATTTAAATATAGCTTCCTCCAAGCCAGTTTATTTTAATGCAGTACATAATAGATACATTGATTTTCATTACAGACAATTCAAAGATTACAACTAAAGTAGCCCTCAACCAGCAAGTCTTCTCCTAGACCCATCTTCGGAATTAAGCAGAACACTCAGTTTGGAGTGTTTTCCTACAGACTTCCTGTGTGCATCTGCATAAATGTATATGTTTTGGAGAAAATGTATTGTTTTGATTTAATGTAAATGGTATCCTACTCGATATGGCATTCTGCAGGTGGCATTTTTCACTCTTGGAGGGCTAACATGTTAATACATAAAATCGACCACATTCTTTATAGAGCTGCTGCATAGTAAGCTTTCCATTAAAAGGAACTAGTATTTATTTAAATAAGACTCCTATCATGAGCTTTTAGGTTGTTGCTAATTTGATGTTGCTCCATCTTTGTCAGTATATCTTTCTTATGCCCTTTTTTGGGTATTTCCCATGAGTGGACATGGGGAAGTGAAATTGCTGTATCAAAGGGAATGTGCATTTTTAATTTCCTTTAATGCATACTGTCTTTCAGAGTGGCTGTACCAACTTAAATCCCTATCAGCAGGTTATGAGCAACCCATTTCCCCATTCTGGAGGATCATCATAACACTAAAAATTCCTGCATGCCCCAGCCCCTGGAGATTGTGATTTAGTAGTTTGTGAAAATACAAACTCCATCCACCTCCTTCTTTTCTTTCCCTGCCTTGGAGATAGTGTTCTGTTAAATCTGGAGTGGGATCAGGGATCAGTGTTCTTCATCACCCTCCATGATTCTGATGGAGGCTAAACAGCCTGGTATTTGGGACCCACTCTTCCAGACAATTGTGTTTTATAGTATGACAGAAGAGTGACAAGTGAGTGATCGAATGAATGTTCATAAGACCTTTGAATTAGCTGCTCTGACAAGTACATGTTACTTCCGTGATAGTTGAATATCCCCTCTAATCCTTTTTCAGAATACAAATGTATAAATTATTAAGAAATCTAAGTTGATATGAGCAGGCTGTAAATGCATAAGGTGTATTTTGCTTTTCCTGTATATTTCACATTGCTGTTGGGTAGCAGTTTTGAAGTACAAGGTCAACCTTGCATCCCATGTCGGTCAAAAGGAAAACTTGATTTATTGTGATTCAGGCCATTGATGTGTCATCCTATTAACTTGTTTGTTTCTATTAACTTGTTTTTAATAGAGAACCTCACAACCATATGCTATTACCACATGTGACCGTTATGTAGTCTTAAAGCCAGGATTTGTAAAAGCGATTCCTTTTTATGTCACATGACATCTACGTGCCATGTTTGCTTCCTCGTTCTCCACAACTAATTCTAGAGTGATAAGCCTAGAAAAGAAGAAAATGAGGGGAGACCTGGTGTCTCTCTTGAGATCTTGATAGAATGTCTTGTAGAAGAAGGATTTCACAGAAATCACAAGCTATATGTTTGTGGGTCAAATTTGCCTGGAGAAGGGTTGCATATGGTCCATAAACATGTTTTAAATTTAAATACGTTGCATCATTTAAAAAGTTGAATACTTAACATTAAAATCTGGATAGCTGATTATTTTGATTATTTTGGCGGGGAGCGGAGGAAGCTGTGCACCACTGGGCCCACGATCCTATTGCCAGGTAGTACAGAGTGAGCTGTAGTTGCACCATTTAGACTGAACACAAGCTTTCCGCAGTTCTCAGCACTCTCTAATCGTAAACACTTTGGCAAAGTGGCATTTTCCCTTCACAGTTTTATTAATTTATATTTTCATGCTTCCTTTCTTTTAGGTATTTGAATTTTTCACTCCTACTTGTCCCTCGAGAGGATAGGCATGAACAGGTTGTAAATTATAGATGGGTTTGGTTCAACATAAGGAAGATGTTTTTCCTATCATAGCACAAATATGGAAAGATTTACTTTAGGGACCTAGTAATTACTGTGGGAGTACTTGAACACAGGTTCAGTGACCATTGATCAGGAATGATGTAGACCCGGTGTTGGCAAACTTTTTCTGTAACAGGCCAGATAGTAAATATTTTCAGCTTTGTGGGCCATAGGGACTTTGTTGCAACTACTCAATTCTGCTGTTGTAGTGTGAAAGCCACTGGAGACAATGCATAAAGACGTGTGTGTCTATGTTCCACTACAACTTTACTTACAAAAACAAGTAGGGGGTCAGATTTGGGTCATGGCCCCTAATTGGATTAGATAGATGCACCCTTGGCAGAAATTGCTAATCAATCACAGCCTCAACTCTTTCTCAGAACTCACTACCAAGCCATCACAGGCAGTGAAAACTGTTTGGGTATGGCCCTGGGATGAGTTGCAATTCAGACCTTTGCAAACTATAAAAGGTGGCTGTAACGTCATTTGATTTTCTGCCTCCTTTCCTTCATTTTGAGAAAGTAAGTACATATCTGTAATATTGGGGGAAGTAATCAGATTTTGCCTTAGTAAACTTATTGTACAAGTATCCTGTTTAGATTGCCACTGGTTGTCATTTCACTCCTGAGTTCATGGAAATACTTGGCCTCTCGTCTCTGCTTCCAGGGTGGGTCATGGAAGGCTTTGTACCAGAAAGAGATCCTGAGATATTCTTAGGCTTGTTTTTGTTTTATAGGATTTATTTGGAGTCAAAGAATTTCTTCCCCAGACTGCATTTGTAAGGTGGCTGGGTACGCATGTTTGCACACACATCATTCTGAAGGAGCTTTGTGGAAATCTCTTTTTTGTTCTGTGTGGATTTAATGAGAAAAATTTAAATATGGTATGTATGTTTATAGTAAGACTTACTTTAAGCTTTCAGTGATTTTATTTTGTCTGTGAATGTATTTATTTGGATTGGATGATGTGGGAGAGGCAGGAACAACCTCATCAGAGCTCTGAAGGGTCTTTCATTTAAGAAACACGAGGGTCAGTTTCTGTAGGTGCCTAGAATGCTATCTGCTGCTGTCGTCAGGCAGACAGTTGACACCTTCCTACATTGTACTAATATGGAAACTATTGAATGAGGGGCGCTGTCACAAGTTAATTTCTGATATTTATATTTATTCTAGTGATTTTTTCTTTTAAAAAATTACGTGTGTTTAAATGTGAATGGCCACACATGTATAGGTGTATGTACATTTATTTTATAACATGTAAACCTTTGGCCAGCATTATACTGGTATTCTTAAATACATTGGTAGTTCATAATGTTGAATTTTTGAAAACATGTTTTAAAATTCTGGAATGAAGGCTATAGGGAATTTTTTTTAATGATGCTTATTTTCTGATGATGACATTATGTTGTGATATATAAAATTTTGAAATTCAGAAAATCATGAAGAAGAAAATAAAAATTACCTGTACTCTCAACCTGTGAAGCTCCACAGGTGCTCCACGGTTACTATATTGTTGCATTTCCTTCCTATATAATCTATGTGTGCTTTTGTGTGTGTGTGTATGTAGTTCTGTGTGTTTTTATAGGGCATATTTTTAGTCAAGAAATTTTTTCCCTCATGAAATCTCTCATATTTGAGATTACAGCTCTGTAGTTTTTAATGCTTTGAAGAGTAAAATATGTTTATTGCTGATGTCACCTTATTGCTGTTTTCATTCTTATTTCACCATATCTATTTTGCAGTCTAGAGTGGGTGTATACACAACACACAATCCTGCTGGAACTTCTGTGCAAAACCTGTTACACTGGATCCAAGTATGTATTCCAGGAGTACAGTTGGAATTTGTGTAAAATCACTGTTAGAAAGGTCTGTGCTTCCATGAAGTACCTCTCTAAAAAAGGTTTCCAAAAAGAAAGATAGTCTGCTTACAGATATAAGCCGGTTTCCTTCCCCAAAGTCCTGGGCTCCTGTCACTGTGTGTGCATTGCTTTTGTTGTCCTCTCCAGAGCATCTACACCATGCCATTGGTTCACCAAACAATAATTGGGGTTGACTTATTTCTTTTCCCTTCCCTTCTCTTTTCTGTTATTCATTGAGTCTCAGATTTATTTCATTCTCATGTTGTGTCATTAAGCATGATTTTTGAGCAGCTTTGGAGATAGAAGCTTCTGTTTCAGTATTGATCATAAACATAATATGCCTGGAACATCAGTGGATAAATGAGCCAAACCTATCATTGAGATAAATGGGAACCTCTAACTTTTACAATACAGTTTTGATTGTTTTATTGCAAATCATAGAAGTAATGCATGTTCATTCTAGGACATTTAGAAAGTAAATATAGACAAAAAATAAAATTGAACATTCTCCTAAAATAAAAGTTATCCTATAATCCTGCTTAGATATAGGAAGTGTGCACCCAGAGATGTGAAACATCTTTGCAGTCTACTCTATATCTCTTACTGCATTTTACAGTATTTCAGAAGGATATGGTTAAAGATGTAGATAGAAATTATAATTTTGAAATACATAATTTTCTTTTCTTCTTCTTACTGTTTTATAACTTCTTTTTTTTTTCTTCACTTAAATGGACATAGTTTCACTTTAGGAAATTTTTTTCCACAATTGTTTTGAAACCAACTTCTTTTGAAATATGAAACAACTTACTGTTTAAGCTCCAAACTAAGTTACTGTAGGTGTCTTGGGTAGCAATTTCCAAAATTAGGCAGTCACTGCCTGCATCAGAATTATCTGAATTGCTTTTAAAAAGTACATATTGCTTTAAGAGAGTAGGGGAAGTTGGGTTTGCAGTAGAGGGACTGGCTTGGCTGCAAGTCAGGCTTTTAGAAACAAAGACTTCTGTATCTCATCTGTAGAGATTCTAATTCATTTGGACCAGAGAATCTGTATTTTAAATTTTTAAAAAAGCTTTTTATATTTGACATACAATAAACTGAACATATTTAAAGTGCACAATTTGATTTGTTTTACATACATAGTCATTTGTGAAACAATCCCTACAATCAATATAGTGAACGTATGCATGACCCCCAGAAGTTTCCTGGTAATCTTTCATAATCCCTCCTATTTACTGCTTTCCACCTCTGTCCCCAAGCAATGACTGATCTGCTTTCTCTCCTTATTAGTTTGCATTTTCTAGAGTTTTATATAAGTGTAATCATACAGAATATGCTTGGTTTTTGTCTGGCTTCTTTAATTATTTTGAAATTCATTCATGTTTTATGTACCAGTTGCCACTCCCTTTTATTGCTGAGCAGTGAGAATCTGTATTTAAAAAAACAAAGGAAAAAAAAGCTGCCTAATAGATACTTCTGTTTCATGAGATTTGGGAACCTCTGATGTGTGATACCACTTTACTATGCTCAGTTGCCCCAGAACTATCATCCATTGGGAGTCCTGTACTTAGCCTTTCCCTGGGGCTTCTCTCCAAGGAACCTGAAAGGGCCTTGCTTGCGACTTTTAGCTCATTGTAGTGAACGTAGGTTGAACTTGAAATGTCAGTGGCTCAGTGACAGAGATTGCTGCGGCTTAGAATAGGGGCATTAGAAATGGAAAGCAGTTCCTTAGATGCTGAACAGCACACTTCTACCATGTAAGGAATGTCCTCAAACCTTCAAAAATCCTCAGATTCACAAATGTTCATTCAGACCCCCACTTTTCTCCTCAGTCACGTGTCTGTTTATAGTCACTTGTTTTCTTTGTGTAACCTACCACCAAACCCCCCCTACCTGTTTTGAACCTTTTTTTCCTCTCTTCCCTCGTGGACATTTTTCAGAAAGGATGAAATTCTGTCACCTCAGGGGTTAATGTACTCCCAGAGATGCATGGAGGATGGCTGAGCTGGTTGGAGGCAGAAGCTGAGCTCCTCCAGCTCAGTGGCCTTTGCAGCCTGCTCGGGTTCCCCAGGTGCCTCGGCCAGGTACCAAAGCCCATGCATGGCCTTTCAGGGGTGCTGCTCTTGTTCCAGCCCCTTTTATCGGGCAGCTAGCTGGAGGCAGAGGTCACAGGCTGAGTTCAGAGCACAGCTCTCTGGCCCAGTTGTGACCTTGGGGCTTTAGGCTCTAACCACATTGGCATTTGTTTCATGAACATTCCCAAAGCCCAGATTCCCTGCAGAGGGCAGCCTTGCCCTTTGACCCTCTGCTCTCTGTGTCATTCCTTTGTCAGTAAAACAGTTGCTTCGTGGAGTGGTTCCATAGGATCCTCTCCTTTATTCTACCTGCTCTGGGCTGTTTGCCAGGGGCTGCCAGTCTCTGCCCATCAGGGGCACACTGGCACAGGCTGCCCACAGGAAGGCAGCCCGGTGCCCACTGGGAGAGGCATCGGCTGAGGGCAGGTGGGCCTGGGTGTTGGCAGGCTGAGAGCTACAGACAGGTGGTGAATTTTGCAGGTTGCTGGGATGTGGGTTTGGGGGTGCCCTTAAAGGCCATTTTATTCACAGTACATTCAGAAGTTTAAATAGTTTGAATAGTTTTTGTTTAAATAATTAGGATTCAGTTATTAATTCCAAAATTACTGGGCTTTTACATTTAGTTTACAAATCTTATTCTCTCTGTAAGCCTGACAAATTCCAAAGATCCCCAGAGCTGAGACTCTGTTACTATCTCTGGCCCTCATGCTAGCCCTGGCCAAAGCCCAGGAGCTCACTCCTGTTTGAAGAAAGCTAGTCCTAGTATATCTTTAACAGTGTTGGTCAGAAATAGTTAGTGTACAAGTGAAAATACAAATTCTTGGGACTTACCCAAGATCTGTTGAAAATTGGAATTACTGGGGTGGGGGTGGGGGGCAGGTATCCCTAGTATCTGCATTTTTAATAGTTACCCCCAGATGCTGTATTCTATTGTTTGCAACCTAATGCTTTAAAAAAAATAATAGCAAACATTTGGTAAGAAATCTTCCTTAAAATGTTGTAGAAACGACATTTAGTATAATTAAGATATGCTCATTATGATAGTTTAGAAAATATGTGAGTGAAAAGAAGAAAAATCTCCTGTACATGTACCACCCAGGGGTAGCCACTATTAGTATTTTAGTGTACTGTTACAATTGTTTGGTATGATCTATTCCATTACAAAAGTAGGATCAGAGTGCATGTACTTTCTGTAACTTCCCTTTTTATTTAAGGAAATAGCATTGCATTTGTTAGATACAGGCTAAGTTGTTGTATCAGAGACCCCAAAATACAGCCACCAAAGCAGTTTCTTTCTCCTGATACAGAGCTCAGTAGTCCAGGCTGGTGGCGGAGGGGCTGTGGGTGTGCTCCTCAGGGACATTCAGGGACCAGTGCACTGCACCTGTGGCTCTGCCATCCCTGGGTGCTGTCCTCTTTTGCCTGGTTGAAGCTGGGTAATCTCCATGTCTTTTCCAGCCCACAGGAAGTGGGAAGAGACGCAGCCCAGGGCAGGTGGGCTTCACATTTAGGAGATAGCTCAGAAGTGAGTCGTGTAGCCCTGCCTGGTTGTGAGGGGGTAGAAGATGTGGTTTCTACCTGGCTGGCCATGTGTTCAGCAAAAGCTTGAGGGGTTCTATTACTGAAAGGAAGAAGGTGAGAATGGATACTGGTGCATGATCCTGCCCAGGTCAATAACTAAGTTTTAAAAATATTCCTAATGGACAGTTTTCCATCACTTGAATTTTCTTCTCTCTCCTCTCTTTCTACTTCTCACCACACTCCCCCATCTCTTCCTCTTTATAGCTTTTTGCAATAGCAAACCACCCTGGGAGATACATCCTTGTATTATAGACATGTCTGTATACATTAGGCAGATTGTTTTTCTTATGACACATTTGAAGAAGTAAAGTTAGTGGTCGGAATGTTAGCATATTTTTAAAACTTCGATACATATTGTACTATAGGAAAGTTGAACCCATTTACATTTTTATTACCATTGGAGACCTAAATATAACTTTTTAAATGTCTCTTTAAAACTGTTTATCCTATTACAAGCATTTCTTATCCACATATGGTTATTATATAATTGTTACAAAGGTGCATATTCTATTTCATTTTCTGACTTTTTCCCACTTAATATTATTTATAAACATTCTTTATAAATAGTTTTCTGTTTCTCTATTATCATATTTATATTTATTACTTATGGCATGGCATACTGTTTGTACAGATTGTTGTAACATAATATATTTAACCAGATATCTATTAATGGACTTAGCTTATTTCCAGGTTTTTATTGCTATACATAATCTTTTCCATATTTCCCTCCTTCTGAGGTGCTTTTTCAAGTGGATAGTTTTTGAAGTTCTAAAGTTCTAAAGTGCCTCCCTAAGTCACTTTAGAAGTTTAGCCTAAGTAATAGGCAAGGTTTTCCTTTACATTCCATACTCAGTCTGGGTGCTTTATATAAATGCTAAAAGACATATGGTACAGAGTGGTAAATTCATGGCTATGTAAAGCAGCGGAACAGCTTGCACTGAGATATTTCCACTAACAGAGACAGGGAACAGATGCACTAACAGGTGCTGTAAATCCATATTGTGTACTGCTTGTTAAATATGCCCTAGATATTTATCATATGTCATTTGAAATGACAAAAGCAGATGCTAAAATTTCTCCTGTAGCAATCCTCTGTGGTATCTAATCTCACACTATCTTTTATTATATCAAACAGTAGAATTTTATGCAATTGATAAGGACTGAAACATCACATAAATCAAAAGCAGTGCTGACGAAGCATAGATGGGTGCCTTTTTAAAACCAGTTAGTTTGGCGCCACCGTGTGGCCAAAGCTTATACATAGTTTCCAGTTCATTAGGAGTGCCAATTCTGGATTTAATTCTTGACATTAATTTCAGGGCCTGGGTGAAGTACGACTTTGCATTATTCCAAATGTCACAAATAAGTTACTTTTTTTAATATTTTAATATAATACTCTTAAATATGCATAGATTTAAATTTTAAATAAGGTACCATTCCATTGCTTTATTTCTCCCCAACTAGGTAGAAGTAGTACTGACCTGGTACAATTTGGTGATTACACTGGCACTGAGACTCAAGAAAAAGTGTTAAGCCACTAAAAAATAATATAACTAGAAAGTAGGATGGATATATAGAATACATGAGGTTTTGTCTCTATGTACTTTTTCTTTACCAAGTAAAACAGTTGTTTTCTGAAAAAGTTTATGATTCAAATTTCAGCGGAAAACATCATCAAAAGCTCATCCAATGGTAGCAACCATTGATCCAATATAATTCAAAGCATATGTGTATAGCTGCTTTATTGTGCCATGTTACAGCTACTGTCCAATTATACCATGAGAAATTGAGTCATTTAGTAAAGAAAAAATGCCATTTCATTTTAAATACAGCTTGGAAATAAAGAGTAAATCTGGTTATCTATATAAAATTGATTTCTGAGGCCATGACTAACTCCAGCAACCTGTGATGCTATCTCAGACTTCTATATCAG
>PVKY010008175.1:0-14284 GCA_004027775.1 Bradypus variegatus
ATCAAGCCTCCCTTTTCTAGCCTAGCAAGTCCTAACTTTTAGGGGTTATAGACCATCTGAGAAAGTGGCAAGGGGTACTGACTCTCTACCCAGAAAAATGCACCTAGGCCCCAAAATAGAATTTTGCAAATAATTTCATGGAGTTCAATCTCTGCAGCCTCTCTATGAAACCCCTGTCCTAGGCCAGCGCTCCTCATGTGCTCATGACTCATATGGGGATCTTCTTAAAATACAGATTCTGACTCAGCAGGGCTGGGGCAGAGCCTATGATTCTGCATTTCTGACTAGTGACTCAGTAACAGCAACACTGCTTTCACTGGCAAGGATCAATGCCCTTTTTCCATGAAGGAACAGATAGTAAATATTTTAGGCTTTGTTGGCCATACAGTATTTGTTACAACTACTCAACTTGGCCATTATAGCAGAAATCAGCCAAGGACAATATGTAAATAATTGGGCATGGCTGTGTTCCAATGAAGCTTTATTTACAAAAACAGGTGGCTGGGTTGGCTTTGGCCCAAGGGCTGTACTAGAAGGCGTCGTTTGAAGGCTCGCACATAGAATGTAATAGCAAACCACAAAACTAAACTCAGTTCTGATTTTCTTAAGGATCCACATTTTATTTTTCCACCAGTTTATTAGATTCACTTTGTTATTTACTTAATTTATGTTTTTTCCTACTGAACAATTTGTTATGAACAAGCCATTGTTCCATTTTGCAGTCAACATAATGGGGGTCAGAATAATTCCACATTATAAGCATTTCCTGAAAGACCCTTTGTGGCCTAGTTTTCTAACTGACAGCTGACCACATATCAGACATAAAAACAGAAGACATTCTTTCGTCTTCCAAGGGCCAGTTTCTCTTCTGGAGGCTGGCTGTCATTTCTTTCACTAGCCTGTCAACTTCACACTCGGGGTAATAGTCACAAGGGCTGTTTCCCTGGAAACAAAAATTAGGACCTGCACAAGGCTCATCTCTGGCCTGTCCCTTCCTACATGGCAAAAGGTCAAATGCTTGATTATCAAGTGCTTCCTGGGGAGCATCACAAATATAACTGCATGCAACCACAGCCACCTGGCTCCACAGAATGGAAGTGGTTTAGAGGATTTTTCCTCCTTAATGTCCTGCGTTTTAAACCTCAGGCCTGGCCAGGGGCCTGCCCACTTGCTCTGTGGAAAGGAGCTCCTTGGCAACCATTTCTGAGTGACTGAGAAATCTATTTTCTTTAAACGCCATGCACATGGTAATGGAAAAGCCAACTCTTGCTAGAAATGATTTAGCTCGATGGTATGTTTCTGGTCATGCTCATTGGTTTCTCAAGTCAAGTGTCACCAAATTAGATATTAATTTTCTTCAGGATGGCCTGCTATTGCTTAATCAAGTGTCACCAAATTAGATATTAATTTTCTTGGGATGGCCTATTGTTTAAAAACCTGTAGAACCCAGGTACCTAGAGAAGCACAAAGTTTAACACTCTATAGAGCACAAATGATGCTTATCATTTTGTATGACAGCCAAATGACAAAATTCATGACAATTTCTGTGATAGGTTGCATCATGTACCCCAAGAACCGCATGTCTACATCTTAATCCATATCCCAGAGGGTGTGAATCCATTGCAAGCAGGACCTCTTGAACAAGTTATTTTTAGTTAAAATGTAACCCAATGGAATGAGGGTGGGTCTTAAACCTTATTACTAGAGGTCTTATAAAGAGAAGAAACCAGAAGCCAGGAGTTGCAGAAGGCCACACAGGATGAAGCCAGAAGTCAGCAGAAACTGAAGAACAGACAAAAGGAGAGGACATGGCCATATGACAGGAAGCATAAATATAAGCCAAGGAACCCCAAGGACAGTCAGCAGCCAGCACCAGAACACCACATACTCTGGCAGAAAGCAAGCCTTGCCGATGTCTTGACTTTGGACTTCTTCTAGCCTCAAAATCATGAGCCCATAAATTCCCACTGTTAAGCCAAAACCAGTTAGTGGTGTCTGTTGACAGCAGATTAGCAAATTAAGGCTCTTCTTTTATAAAATCTCACATAGCTAATCTGAAAAGAGTTATGAACAGAAATATTGGGAAATCATAAAAAGAAAACATACCTCCATTCTTTGCCCGGAGCAAAAGGAAACCATTCATCATCTCAATTCCATGGAATAAGCCACCCTTGCTGGTATTTTTTGTGTGCTTATTCTTACTGTTGTCTGTGTGTGAGGAATACATTCAGGACTGTAGGAGGTTCACAGTACCATATTTGATCTAGAAGGCTCACATCCTTTTCTAAATCATTAGCACAAATAGGCCAACAAATTATTCACCATGTGTCTGTCCAATAATTCTGGGTGTTACAAAAGAATAAAAGCAGCAATCTCTTGGGGTTGCAGTAGTATGTGCTTAAAACTTGTATCTCCAATGAGGGCAATAAGATGCAATGAAACTTGATTTCTCAAGGGAATGTGCAAAATGCATTTTAACTTAGCTTTTACAGACTTCGATGACCTTTAGATATACACAATGGCCTTGCAAAAAGGCACTTATTCACCTACTCACCCCAGTGATTAACAATTTATGTAGGGCAAGCAACAAAGAGCCTGTTTCATTCATTTTATTTCCTCTGTTCCTCCTGAGGGCCATAAGTGGACATGAGGGCTGAAAACTGTTGGTGACGTAAGATTTTTTTAGTAGTAGGGAGGCTGGGGTGGGATTATTTTCTTATTCACTTAGAAAGGAGAGAATCTGGGCTGTGGGACATAAGAAGGGAAATGCTAGAGGTCTCAGATAAAACCTTGTTAAGCATTGAAGACAGCAAAGTACCAAACCGACAGCCAACTCCTCCCACTGCCCCTGCCCTCCAGACACATGGTATGCACCATTCAAGGCCCCACCCAAACCACCATGGCCATCCGGGAGCTTCTGTGCTAGAAAACATCAATCTCTCTTTCAGGTAGTTGCTGAAGTTTGAAGTTTACAATCAAAAAGGTTTCTTTCCTTAAAGCAGGTTTTAAGAGTTTTTATATCATTTCATTTTAAATGGGTAAACATTCTTTCCTGCCTTGAATTTAATTGCACCTTAAAACATAATGCTGTTGCATTGAGTTTATGTGAAGTCAATCTTCCACCAAAAGAAGGCTAAGGATTACTCCCGTGGAATGCACTCACGTACTCCCCACCCCTCAAGAGGCACATTTCCCCCGGCAGAGGCCGTCCAGCTGGTGGTTCCCCAATTAAAACCGTCCTCTTGGAAATCACTTCCATTTGATGAACCTGGTCGTAAGCAAGCTCACAAACTCAGCCAGTGCACACATTTTAATTCCTACTCCAACCATTCTCTCTCCTGTTCTTAGCTTTTCTCTCTGTCTCTTTTTAACAATCCCAACAAGCTATCTTGGAGAGATGCTATGATGTCATGAAATAAGAAGTCAAAGACAAGGGGCAACAGTCATTTATGAACAAATTAGGGTCCTCCTGTATCTGAGGCCCATGTCTCTTCTCATTCAACTCACCATACCTGTGCAATCTTAAATAATTCAGTCTCATCTCTAACCCAGGTCCTCGTTTCTGCTACCAAGAGCACCCTTCTCTACCCCGTCAGCCTGGACAATTCTTTGGCTTAGAGGTTGAGGGGGGGTAAAAGGTGCTCCCAAACAGGCCGGCTTTTTTCCCCATGTAATCC
Organism: Bradypus variegatus; assembly: GCA_004027775.1. Classification (NCBI taxonomy): domain Eukaryota; kingdom Metazoa; phylum Chordata; class Mammalia; order Pilosa; family Bradypodidae; genus Bradypus; species Bradypus variegatus. Next base: position 3,678 of record PVKY010008175.1, read on the forward strand.
CATATTTACTATTTGCTGGAAGGTGAGCCCACGAGTCCCTGCTGCCACCTCAACACAGAGCCAACACTTGTACACAAAAGGGTGTTCCTCACATCCCAGCAAACTTGTAGAAACTCCTACAAAAGAAGTGCCCGGCTGGGAACCATTAGGACTTCTCTCCCCAACAGCAGTAAGAAAACCAGACTGAGCAATGCACGGGCATCGCAAAGCACTGAACTGCCTGCAGAGAGAACTCTGCTTGAGCAGAGCCAGGCCCTAGACCCTGCAAACTGACCAGCCTGGCTTTGAATCACGACTCTTGTCACTGATTAGCTACGTGACCTTAGGCAAGATTTTTAGTCTTACTGAGTATCAGTTTGTAAAGCAGGGACATGCACACCTACTCAAAATATTGCTTTGAGGGTTACACGGGGTAACGAGTGAAGTCTCCAGCCCAGCACATATAGCTGCGCAGTATCACTGGTGCCCCTGCCCACCATTTATGGTCTAACTTCACTACTGGAGCAACTGCAATGTGGCGAGCAAAAAAAAAACAGAACTTCTATAAATAAAGAAATAAACAAAGTGGAGAGAAAAGCACAAGAAAGAGGTTCCAGAACAAAGTTTAAGAGCAAAAATACATCTAAAAGGGCAGCAAAATTTGAAGACATAATCAAATCAGGGCTTTGCTGAAAGTGATATTTCCATTTGCATGGGGCCTGAGTTTGTAGCTCATCTGAAACCATCTCAGCATCACGCCATAACATGCAGCTCTATCATAAAAAGGTTTGGGAGAATTTCATTCAGAGCTGGTAAAACACTAGCAAAAGTCTCTTGGCTTGGAGAAAATGTCCCACAAGTGTCCCTAAATCTGTTAACTATGCAAAAGTGGTTTTGATTCATTGCAAAATACAGGCATTGCATATTCTACTTTAAAGCCTGCTCTCAAAATCACTGCGAAAATCATGGCATAAATAATTCTTTTTCTTAAAGCACACACCTCAGAGAAAGCAAGCCACTAAGGGTGATGTCATTTGAAACTTAAAGCCACCATTTAAATACTGCCCGTTGTCACACACCCGAGACCACCACTTGGGTTTGTAACAGACGTCTCAATCAAAGTTAACGTATCCAAAACAGAGTTCTTGATTTCCCCCAACCCACCCCCAAACCTGCTCTTCCCACGCCCTCCCCCTCAGGTGATGGCAACCCCATCCTACCTGTCACTCAGGCAGAAACCCGGAATCACCCCGCGCCTCCTCCTTCTCGTGCATCTCCTGACACCCTAACCCCTCCCCCAGCCTACCTCCCAAACGCCTGGAACCCACCGACGTGACCACCCAGGTGACTGCAGTCCCCCCAGTGCCTCCTCCCTACGGCAGCTGGGAAGATCCGGTTAGGGGAACGTCGGAGCACGCTGCTCTCTGTCGAGTCCTGCAGCAGTCGTTCATTTCCCAAGAAGTTCCAAGGGCCATGGGGCCCTGCCCCGCCCAGGCCACCCTGGGCCTCCGTGGCCTCCTGCTGCCCACCTGGCTCCCTGGGCTCCGGCCTCGCGCACATACCCTCTTGGTACTCACTGTTCTCTGCCCGGAAGGCTCCCTGCTCAGAGATTCGTGAGTCCTTCTTCACCTCCAAGTCTGCGCTTGAATGTCACTTTCTCAAGAAGGCCTCCTGTGCCTGCCTTTTAAAATTGCAGCGCCTTCCCAGCACCCCCTCTCCCCACTTTGTTGGTCATTTTTCTCCAGACATTTATCGACTTCTAAAGCCCTGCATGATTTACCCATTTTATTTTGCTTAGCATCACCTCCTCTCTCTGTAGAACATAAGCTCCACGTGTGTTTTATTCGGCACTGATTCCCCAGCATCTAGAATGGTGCCTGGCACACAGCAGACACCTGATTTCAAAAATCTGCCAGCAAAGCCCTGCAGGGCGGTGGGAGGGAGGGACTGTCAGTAACCCTGTCCTCCATCTCGCTCGCGCTCTCTCTGCCCTGAAGTTCTGTATGCTTCTCAATAATTTTCTAAGAGATTTCAGTGCTTCCACAATATTTTTGACCATTAATAACTGTACCACATTCCATATCCTAAGAGAGAAGCCACAAGTTTTATAATGATCCAGCCAAAGGAAAAAAAATTCAATATCCCTCTTCTACCACCACCTTCCCCCAGATAAAAGCTTGGAAGTCAGTAACAATAGCAAGCGGCATCCATGTGCTTCCCATCTTAATAAACGGCGGATCCAGCCTGCTTAGGGTCTCAGCTGGAAACAGCTGTATTCATTCAGGGTATCTGAGGGGCTGTGGGCAGGTCTGTGGTCTGTGCAGGGTTAAGGGAAGCCCTTCCCCAGCCCAGGGCTCAGGGGCCAAGGCAGGGAGCTACCACCAGGTTCAGCAAAAGCTTGTGCCTTGGAAGAGGGCCTGCCCTGCACGTGCACAGGAAGGGAAATGCGGCTGGCAGGGCAGGGGCAGGGACAGGGACAAGGGTGAGGGTGGAGGGGAATACCCTGACCCCTCTGTCTCTTGTCCTTCAATCTCCTCCTGCCAGTAGCGAAACCCAGCCTAGAAACCTGGCCGAGGCCATCCTAGAGGCCAGAGAAGACTGGGGCATGGATGTGCAGGGGCGAGTGGATACTACCCTGCACCCTCTCTTGGTGGATGGAGATCTGGAAACTTGGTCAGCCCAGGGAGAGCATGGAGGGAAGCATGGAGGGGCAGTGAGCTTTCCTTACTTCCCCTCACTGTGAGCCCACTGGGGCTTAGGAGCCAAGTCTGTGTCAACCAGTGCTGTGGCTATCAGGGAAGTCCTGTCCCAGGGGGGTTCACAGCTCGTAACCCTAGTACTAAGGCTCTTGTCCCAATGGTTTTTCAGAACCCAATACTTACAAAAGCCTGAGATGTAACTGCTATGTTATATGGCCACAGAGTTTCTTTTTAGAAAATCTCTCCTTTGGCCACCATGAAGTTCACCCCGAGGATTTTCTCCTAGACCCATAATTCCAGTTTTTAGGATCTGGCTCCTTTTTCTAAAGTTATTGCAAGTGCATAACATGTGACCAGTTGCTGAGCTGATACCTAGAAAGTTCTAGGTGCCATTAGCACCACCCTTCCCAACAATCATGCAAAGAGGTGCTGACTGCAGAGTGGAAGCAACTTGCCCAAGGTGACCACAGAGCTGGTGCCAGAGCCTGTGCAGCTTACCACATGTGAAAGGAAATTTTAGAATTTAATCCAAATCGAAATTCTTAAGCCTCTGGTTTCAGATTACCCAAAACAAATGGATCTCTCTTTCCCTCATCAATTAATTTGGAAGTATGTACTGTGGGCATTGAGTCCTCACTGAATGAGTTTGAAGAGCAACTGGCTTCTGAACTAAGTTTTATCAATGATTTACTTTGTGACTTGATGCAAATCTCAATTTCCCAGCTGCTCAGTGTCCCTATCTCTAAAATAAATATGGTACCTCCTCATCCAAACCAGTCAAGGACTGTCTCAGTCTCCTCGGGCTGCATCAAAAAGTCCCACAAGCCAGATGGCTTAAAGCGGCAGACATCTGTCTCATAGTTCTGGAGACCGGATGTCTGAAACCTGCAGGGGAGAGACCTTCCTTGCCTTTTCCCAGCTTCTGGTGCTTTGCTGGCAATTCTCTGGGACTGCCTAAGTTGTCACGTGGCCTTCTCCCCTGTGACTGACTCCCCTTCTTATAGGGACAACAGTCATGTTGGATTAGGGCCCATCCTAATTCAGTTTGGCCTCATCTTAACTAATCACACCTTCCAAGACCCTATTTCTAACTAAATCACTCATGGGACCAGGGGTTAGGACTTGACTCAACCCATGACAGGGACATGTTGGGGTGACACAGCTAATCTACTTCCTCTGTCACTTTTAGAGGCTCTTCTCTCCCATCATCCCGTGGATTTTTGCTCGAGGCAATAATACAGCATTGCTGAAAACACTTATGATTCAGATCTGTCTGGAATCAGTCAACCATCCAGTGGTGAGCTGGGTGAACTTGGGCAAGTTACTTAACCTTTCTGGGCTTTAGTGTCCCTCTCGGCTGTAAAGTGTGAAAGCTTCAAAAGCACTGCCTCATACAGTCGCTGATGATAAAATGAAAATATGCATGCAAAGCCTGTAGTGTATTTTCTGGCATAGAATAACCACTCCAAAGTAGGCTGCTATTAATATCATCTTCATCATGATACTCATTGTCATTTTTCACATGCAATTTTAAGTGAAACCAGTGAAAGAACAAAATGTCTTTGTGCATTCTCTAGATTTATTCTACATCCACAAAATAAATTTTTCAGTTTTGAAAAGAAGAGTTAAAAATAATACAAGTAGCTATTATGATCACCACAAAACCTGATTAAGAGTTCTAATCACTAATAAAACCCAAGTTCCTGAAAGGCAGACCAAGCTACATATGCTTGACTAGAGTACACGAATTGTGTGCCCAGGGAATCTTGGAAAAGGGGGCTTTCAGTTTAGATCATTTTCAGTGAAAAAGGTATAAATTCATAACAGTAAGGTAAATCTGTTCCTGAACACTACCCGAAAACAAGGAGGTTAAAAATATACAATTTCATGGTTTACCCTAATTACTTCTTTCAGCTCAGGAATCTGGTGAAAACTTTCTCAAATTCCTACCCAGCATTAGCACTGTGTTTGTGGTAAATTGTGTACCCACTATAGACATGTTCTTAGTCTCAACCTGCATTCCTGTGGGTGTGCACCCACTGTAAATAGGACCTCTTGAACATGTTATTTTTAGTTAAGGTGTGGCCCAATTGAATGAGGGTGGGTCTTAATTCATGTTACTGGAGAGATCCAGAAACAGGAGAGGAGCCAGAAGCCAAAACCAGAAGAGCAGAGAAAAGAGAGGACATGGCCCTAGGATGGGAGGCAGAGATGCAAGCCAAGGAAGCCCAGGGATTCCAGCAGCCAGCAGCAGAATGCCACGGGCTCTGGGAGGAAGCAAAACTTGCCAATACCTTGATATGAGACTTCTTTTAGCCTCAGAACCATGAGCCAATAAATTCCTATTGCTAAGCCAAAAGCAGTTTGTGGTATTTGTGACTGCTGCTCTGGCAAACTAGGACAGCACACCTCACTCTTAGAGACCTGGGAAGCCCCACCTGGCCAGGGACCATGCAGCCCCAGCAGGTAGCACAGTACCTGGCACAGGGAAGAGCTCAATAAATGTCTGCTTTGATGCAGGATTGACCTTATTGCCAATCAGATTCATGAACCATGTCCAGGCTACTGGGAAGCCACTGGGCACACCAGCAACATGCCGAGGACTTTTCTCTACCTTGTCCCCATCACCTACTGATAGCCACAATGATAAGAAAGAGCTTGTGATCTTATTCTGCTTACTCCCAAATTAACCATTTGAGAAATACTGGTCTTACATTTCTGATCTATCAGAAACTTTCCTTGCCCAATCTCTCCCCAACCACTTTGCACCAATTATTTTAAATCGAATGTTTAAACCATTCACATTCTTGACAAGAATGTGTACTTTGGATAAACATCATCGTACCCGTAGCATGGTTCCTAGGAATAGCTGGTACTTAACAAATATTTGTTAAAGGGAGGGAGGGGGTAAACGAGAAAACTCTTCCCAGCCAAACTGCTGAGCTGTCCCAGCTTCAGGTGTGAAGAAGTGGCAGAGGGAGGCTAGGATGGAAGAACTGGGACCCTGCCAAGCCTTCTACATGCCTTACCAAATTCTTACAACAACCCCATGGTAAGGTATTTTATTTGCCCATTTTACAGTTGAGGAAACTGAGGCACAGGTGGGTTAAATGACTTCCCGGGTGTCCTCCAGATGGTAAGTTCCACAGCCAAGAGAAGACAGTCCAGAGCCACACTCTAGTACTCCTCTACTGTCTGGACACCCACATTCACCCAGGGTGACCTTAAGAAAGCCAAGTATCAATGTTTCCATCTTATGGATGAGAAAACAAAACCCAATTGGTTAAAGGCCAAGTAAGAAGTCACACAGCCCTAGAGCCGGTTATCTCTACTTGGTCACTACCTTAGACACCTAGAAAATAAAGACCCCTGACTGTTCTTAAACATGAATATGACAAGCTTATTCTACTGATTTTCCAGCCTCAATCCAGAATTCCCACTGAAAATGCAACAACAACATCTGCATAGCACCTTGTGATTTATGGGAACAATTTTATCTGTGATACCTCCTCGTAACATACTTAAGACAGATAATATCACCTGCCATCAGAGCTCCAGGGCCCTCTCAGTGACAGGCGGCCCAGAGCTGGCCGTGGGCGCACACCGTCGCAGCACAGGGCACCTGGGGCAGGCCCCAGACACACAAGCAAGGCAGCGAGGATGGTTTCAACGATCACAGCTCCTGGCAGTAGTGATTCCAGAGGAAGAAATTGCAAAATGATTATTTTCTCCTCCAAACGGGAGACACAAGGACATATTATATAAGTAAAAACAATAATTGTCCATTCTCAAGGGGCTCAACCTTTTGAGGAGGAAACCTTGACATCTTCCTTTTGTCTCCCCTCACTAATGCTTTTTAAAACCTTTGGGCAATAAAAGGAGAAAAGTGTTTGCTTATCTTAGCTGTATTTGTCATCAAGACACACCAGTCTGCAGGAGTGCTGGCCAACTAATTCTTTTGTAGCTCTTGTCGGAAACACACCATAGCTCGTAAACTGCTGTGTGTGTGTCACTGAAAGACACAGACAAATTGTGTGGTATTTCAGAACTGTATTTTACGCATTATTTTTCTGTAAACCTAAAGCTTCTCTAATTTATAAAATAGTAAAAAAAAAAAAAAAAGACACAGTTAAGAGTCCTCAATAGAGCATTTCTCCAGGATGCAAAAGAAAACCTAGATCGTCAAAGTTGTCCAAGAGAACTGATTTATAAGCTTGCTTAACAGACACAATGGCTCTGCAATGATTCTCAACCTCAGCTAGGCACTGCAATCACCTAGAGAGCTTTAAAAAATACCAATGCTTGGGTTCCACCTCCAAAATTTCTGATGTAATTATCCTGGTGCATAGCCTAGACATCAGACTTTTAAAAGCTCTCCAGGTGATTCCAACACCTGTCCAAGGTTGGAACCACTGGTAGAGAATGTCAAGTGCACACCTGCCTGCTCCCCTAAAGACTGACTCACAGGTTCTAGCTATCATGAACAATTTTGCAATGAGTTATTTAATAATATGGGTTTAAATTTTCAGACACTATCTTTTCAGAAGTCCCTGTGATTGTTCTTCTGGTCTTCCTGATATAGACTGATCACCTTAACCTGGAAATCTACATGAATATAAAAATCCCTTTAAAAAATAACAGCATCTATATAGCACTTTGAGATTTATAAAATATATAAGGTTCAATGTCACATTTAACCATTACAAAAGCTATGCAGTGGGTAAGCATAAAAGTTTTTTGTTGCAATGAGTTCCCACCACTTAGTAGCTGAAAATAGCAGGAATTTATTACTGTACAGTTTTGTAGGCCAGGAGCTCAAAATTAGTCTCCCTGGGGTAAAACCAAGGTTGAGATAGGGCTGGTTCCTTCTGGAGACTCTGAGGGGAGGATGTGTTTCCTCATCTTTTCCTCTAGTTTCTAGAGGCTGCCTGCACTCCTGGGCTTGTGGCCCCTTTCCTCACATCACTCCAGCCTTCCGCTTCCATCGTCACAGCTGTCTTCCACTCTCTGGTCTCCTCCCTCCCCTTTAAGGACCCTGATGATGACATTGGACTCACTTGGGTAATCTAGGATCATCTTCCCATTTCAAGACCCATAACTTAATCATATCTGCAAAGTTCTTTTTGCCAGGTAAGATGACATATTCACAGGTTCCAGGGACATCTTTGGGGGCCATTATTCAGCCTAGCAGAGCCAGGCAAACATCACCACCATTTCTGCTATGCCCATTCTACCTGCCCAACACCCCAGTTTCCCATTGAAGAAACTGAGGCTCAGGGCTGCATGACTTGCCCAGGACCCATGTCTGGGGCAAGGCAGAACTTAAACCTGACTTTATAACTCCAAGCCCCACTTTCTTTCAGCCACTCCTTGTTGCCTCCTAGTGATAAGGTGATGCTTGCAATATTTTTTCATTCCTAGGTTTTCACTCTACAGCTAATGAGGAGCGTGCTCATTCTGCCCCAGTTATTAGCTCCATTCCTCACCTAGCAGATACCAAGCGGAGGCTCCGGCTCCATCCACCATCACAGGTGCCTGCCTCAAGCCAGACCTTTCTCAATGGTCCAACAGAATTGACAAACCCACTGAGGCGCCAATCCATTACACTGACGACATTGCATAATTAGTCATGCAAGAAAGTATATGGCGAAAAAGCAAACTCTCAGTTTTAGGAGTGCAAAACAATCTGAACATACTAAGCCATATACAGACACAGCAACCGTCCCAAGGAAAATTTATAATGGGTGACATCCACATCCTCCATGTTAAAACAGCCTATTCAGAATTACATGGGAAACCGTCCTCTCAGGCATTCCATGGTTCACTTCTCTCTGCCTCTCAACTGAGGGAACCACAGAGAGCTGAGTCTGTCAGTCATCTTCTGGAATGTGGTATTGTTTTAGTTGGGGCTCTCAGGAGATAGCAGGAAAGGCTTCCTCCAATGCAGGATATTCTAACGTGACGGTCACACTTGTGATGATGTCTTGAAATTTCACATTTCCATCCTCTCACTAGTACATCAGGGAGAAAAGAAAGCAGTGCTGGATCACAGCCACTTTAACAATGGGAGAAAGTAAGCAAGCCAAGCAAAATCTCACTGCCAAGCTTGTCCCTTGCCTGCGTCTGTGTTCAAGCTGATGTGAACATGGTGGGGCAGGGGCAGCAATGCCACATTAGAATGCAGCTGGTAAACTTCGGATAACTCATCAGTGCTGTCTCCAAAATTATTAAATAGGAAATAATGCTTTTAAAGGTCATGTTGAAGAATTCGATTAACCAGTATAGTATATTTTAACTATGCTAATGGTAGTGAGGGGAAGAGGTAGTTGCTGAAATGTTTTGTGGCCTGTGTTCATGTCAAATCCATGCTCTGAAGCTATCATCTTACACAATTCTAACCAGTTTTGGAAGTCTAAGGGACAGCAAGATTCCTTGACTTTTAAGAAAAGTGTCAGTGTTTTGGTTACTAACTCAGAAAAGCAAACCAATGTATTTTAGAACTTCTCAACAATGGTGGAATCCTAAGGGAATTCTGGTTTACCAAGAGTCAACCATAAAAATGTATTCCATGAATTCATTATTTTGGCAATATCATAGCCTCAAAATTAAATGGGATAAACAAAGAGAGCACACCTGCTAAGCATTAAGTACTTAATATACTTTAATATGGCCATTAGCTGTTTCCCTATATCTAGGTATTTAAAGAGCCTTGGGTTCTGGTCCTGTCTCTACCCCTAACTAGCTATGAAACTCTGGATTGGTCCCTCAACTTCTCGGAGTCTCGGGGTTCTCTTCTGCAAAGTGAGGGGGCTGGGGGAGATGGCCTCTAACATCTCTTCCAAGTCTACCTCTAAAAGCTTCCAAAAGATTCATTATCAAAATGTATTGGCTGACTTCTATCTGAAAGTAGATTCTAATTGAGTTGGTGAGTAAAAGTGAAGACAATGAAGCTGACATTCAAGCCTCTAAAAAATCTAAAACATCTAAGATGAGAACAACAGAGCTAAATACTCAGCAAGTCCTTCTCCTGGGAGAGTGGTGGTTCCATCACTGAGATACTCATGGGTGACACGCACGAGCTTATGTCAAAGATCCCTGTGCAGCGTCACTTACCTACAGAAGCGTCTTCTTCGTGCCACCACCAGCACTTGGAGCCTCCCACGCACAGGCTAGGGACAGGGAGGGAAGGACAGCCATGGGATGTGGGGTCCCACACAAGCATGACCGCTAGGGGCCTTCTGGCCACTGGGAGTACCACATAGCCTTTAAGGTCACCCTGGTCTGAGAATGGCTCTTCACTAGAGCTGGAAACTGGAGTAACAAGGAGACTTGCTACCCCCTTTTCCTGATGTCAGATGTTACATGTCCTTACTAGGGGTGGGGAAGGGAGGCGGGAGTCTAACCTTTGTCATCTCAAGGGTCTGCCCAATTAGCCAGGCAAAATGAAAAGTGGATTCACAGGAACTGTTGCCCTCTCTCGGGATCTACTTCCCCGAGCAGCTCCACGTAACAAATGTGCTAGCTTAAGTGGGAATGAAGAGGAAAAAAGTGACAGGAAAATTGAGGGCTGGCTATAAAACTCATCTTCAAAAAGCCATAATTATCACAATAGTGTCACCTCAGCATTATTTACAAACGTCCTTATGCACCTCCTCTCACAGCCCTCATCTGGACAGAGTGCCATTACTCAGGAGAGCTTTTTAAATTAGGTAGTAAAACAAGGAAAGCCCCACATTTTTCAATCAAAACTCTGGAGTGAATGTAATTAAAATAGATGCAGGAGAACAGGCATAAAAGAGAATCTGACGTTTTACCTTTGTGGAGTCACATACCTTACTCATTTGACTACCCTCAACCCTGTAAGAAGGGGAAAATAAAGAAATTTTCTATTAAAAAGTGAGACTCGAGGAAGTCAAGTCAGGACAAAAC
>PVKY010008176.1:0-14286 GCA_004027775.1 Bradypus variegatus
GGGATTACTGTACTGGCTGGGGTGACTGATCCTACACAATGGAGGTAAAGAAGGGTTTTCCTGGAGTACAGGAGATCCCCTACGGCATCCCTTAGAACTACTATGCCCTGTGATTAAAGTCAATGGGAAACTGCACAATGCAATCCAGGCTAGACTAACAATGGCGAGAAACTTCAGGAATGAAGGTTTGGGTCACTCCACCAGGCAAAGAACCATGGCCAGCTGAGATGCTTGCTGAGGACAAAGGGAACATGGAATGGGTTGAGAAAGAAGGTAGTGAGTGATAAATATGAACTTTGACCACATGACCAGTCACAGAAACGAAGAAATTGTACAAATATTTCTTCCTTGTTTTGTTATGAGTATGTTTGTATTTGTACATGAAGCAAGTATCTTTGTTTTCTTCTCTATCTTATTCCCTTATCATATGACATAAGTTTTGTTCAAGTAATTAAGTTATAGGATAACAATTTTAAGAGCGAATATTAAGACTTCCAGGAAGATGGTGGATTAGGAGAAACAAAGCAAAATTCTCCTCCATGAAAAACACTAGAAAAAGCTCAGAAAGCACTCCAGAACAGCAGTTCCAGGGTTCCACTGGCTAGGCAGCATGTACTTGGAGATGCCAAGAGACTGCATTTAAGACCAGTAAAGTGTTAGGCCTGGAATGTCGCCAGGGAACGGAGTAGTTGGAGCTGGCCGACCAGCACAGAGGGGAGCAGCCTTCCACGCATGGGCACTCTCCTCAACACATGGCTCAGGTAATAACCCTTCACAGACCCACAGCCAAGAGTCCCCATGCAGTTGGACCAGGCAGCCAAGCATGGAAGGATGCAGCTTTCCACAAACTGTGCAGCAATCTTTGCAGCTGGCTGGGAAACAACTGTTCACAGCCCCGCAGCCAAGACCTTCCTTGAGGGAATTTGGGATTCGGCAGGTTTGTGATGGCGTCTACTCTTCCTCCATGCAAGCCCGCAGTACACCCAGCCTAGAGGCAAGGGCACTGCACGGAAATGCCAAGAGCCTTCCTCCAATCCCAGGGACTCACGGGTGCACGGCACACAAGGACTGTGGGGCATCTGAGCTGGAAAGTGAACACACAGCTCTGCAGAATACTACACCTGCAGCCCTGGGAACAGCAGGGACCACTGTGTCCTGGAGTGGACTCCCTGCCAAATTATGCAGGGCATGGCCCCCAACGCACACAGAAAATTGGTGCACTGATTGGACTTCCACATGGTTTGGACCACCACTCAGTGCACAGATGGAGTTGGGGGAGAATTGGCTTGAGGGTAAAAGGTGGCTCAAGAGCGCCTTCTGCTGGTAGATCAGGGAAAGTGTACTCCACCAAGCTGTAGCTCTGCCAAATTATAGATAAATGTTCAAATAATCCTGCAAATCCTAAAAGAAACCTATCAAAATAAGCACATCCCAAGAGGCCAAAAACAACAGAAAATTATAAAGGATACAAAGAAACCAGAAGATATGGATAACCCAAACATCCAAATTAAAAAGCCAGAGAAGACACAGAACTTGGAGCAATTAATCCAAGAAGTACACACAAACATCAATGTCATGGCTTAGGATATTAAGGACATGAAGAAGACCCTAAAAGAGCATAAAGAAGAATTTGCAAGAGTAAGTAAAAATTTAGTGGATCTGATGGAAATAAAAGATATTGTTGATGAATTTAAAATATTCTTGAAACACATAAAAGCAGATGTGAAGAGACACAGGAACAAATTAGGGAACTCATGTACAGGGTGATGGATTGCAAAAGCACAAAAAAACAAATGGAGAAAAAAATTTAAAAATTTGAAATGGATCCCAGAGAAATGATGGACAACATGAAGCACACAATATAAAAATCACTGGACTTCCAAAAGGCAAAGAGAAAAGAGCTTGAAGGGAATCTGAAGACATTGTTGGGGAAAACTTCCCAACCCTTCTAAACAATATTAACATGCAAATCAAAGATGACCAATGAACACCAAATAGAATAAATCCAAATAAACCCACTCCGAGACATATTCTGATCAGACTGTCAAATGCTGAAGAGGAGAAAGCTCTGAAAGCAGCAAGAGAGAAGCAATTCACCACATACAAGGGAAATAACATAAGACTAAGTACTGACTACTCAGCAGGCACCATGGAGGTGAGAAGACAGTGATATGACATATTTTAAATTCTGAAAGATAATCTCTCCTTAAAAACTTAGGGAGAACTTAAAATTTTCACAAATTGTTAACAAGAGACCTGTCCTACAAGAAATACCAAAGGGAGCCCTACCGGCTGAGAAGAAAAGGAGAGAGAGGCCAGCAGAAGGGCAAAGAACTGAAGAGTATTTGTAAGAATAACTTAAAGGAAATAAAGAGAAAAAGGGAAAAAATAGATCTGACAAATAAAAAACAAAGACTAGCACCACAAACCTAAATAAGTGTTAGCATGATATCCTTATAAGGTATGACACTGCTGCAGAGGGTTAACAATAGAGTGGTATGGAAAAACTATCTATTATGTAATAATGACTATATTTAATAGGAATATCTTACTAGCTCTACAACAATACTAGGGGTGAATAAATAGCAGCTGATAAGAGCTCTGAGATGTATTATGTTATGATAATTGTTCAAAGCTTAGAGTAATGATTGTACAACTAAGTAAAGATAATGTACTGACCATTTATCTTGGGATAGAATACATAATAAGTCAAGTTAGGAACCTACTACTTAATAAATCCAGCCCTTGACTTGAGACTTGCTCTAGTGAAATTTAGGGTTGTAAATAAAAGGCTGAGCCCTCCTATAATTATGCTTATAAAAGGTGCCTCCAGGCAACCTCTGTTGCTCAGATGTGGCCTTTCTCTCTCTAAGCCCAACTCGGTGTATAAATTCATTAACCTCCCCCCACTATAAGGGGCATGACTCCCAGAAATGAGCCTGGCCCTGGCAGTGAGGGACTGAAAATGCCTACTTGACCAAAAAGGGGGAAAAAAGAAAGGTAACAAGTTGAGGTCACAGTGGCTGAGAGATCTTAAATAGAGCTGAGAGGCTATCCTGGAGGTTTCTCTTTTGCAAGCTCCAGCTAAACATCCCAATTGGCCACAGCATGCCATGTCCTTACCAAAAGTAGTCCCCAAACACCTAGGTCCCTACCTGGTTGTCTATAATAAAGATGCACTAAGTTTTATGTCTCAGAAGCTTAGATCCACCAGAGTGTCCCTATACCAGACAAGTCCTAAAACCCAGAGGCAACAGCCTCTCTAAGATCAGCTATCAGATGTGGTCCCCTTCCCCATACTGTCGACATCCCCTTTCAATATGAACAAGTTAGGGTGCTCACTGCCTAAACAACCCTGAAGATGGAGAAAAAGATTAAGTGAGAGGAAGGGGTAGTAATAAACAAGATAAGATTTAACAAAGGTCTATGAATACTGATACTTTATATAACTATATACATATTTTAGATGCTGGGGTGTTGGAACAGCTAGAAGGAAGTAAATGACATGGTGGCACTGTACCCTATAACATCCTTTAAAATCTGCTTTATAACTACTCACTGAATGGTGCTTTGAAAGTCTTCACCTCTCTGTATATACCCTATATTGCATAATAAGGAAAGAACTGAAGCTGGGGAACTGTAACCCATAACAACTTTTGAAATTACCTATATAACTAATTATTGAGCTATACATCCAAAGTTAAGACCTTCTGTATGTATGTTATACTTTACAATAACGGAAATAGCTGAAGTTGTGGAATTGTGACCCACGACATTTCTCTGAAGTTTGTTCCCTATTTGTTAAATCGTACCTTGAAAGTATCACTGTTACATATATATGTTAAAGCTCACAATAACAAAATGCATTTAAAAAAGAGTTTAAGGAGAAATAGGATTTGCATCATCTCAAAGTAAATCTTCCGTGATATTTATTAACTACAAACAGAAAGATAATTTCACAATGGAGAAACCCACCCCACTGCCTATCCCACAACTAGGCTCACGCCATGCTGTTCACCATTATTGCAGCCTGATATGTCTTTTACTCTTTCTTCTCTGCCTAGTGAAATTCTCATCAAATATCAAGGCCCACATACAATGTCACTTTCTACATGAAGCATTCTTTTTCTCAACAGACTTTCCTCTCCTATCCCCTGGAGAAAAAGTAGTCCCTTAATTCTCCATGTCTTCATAGGCACAATCCCACTGTAATATCATACTTACGTATTTCTCCATCTTTCCTGCTAAACAGCAAGAGTCTGGTAGATCAAATATCAGACCTGGCATACAGTGGCTTCTTGATTTCTTCCCTTCCCTGGCCTGTAGGCCTGACTCACCTGGATCTTGGCACCTTTGTATCTGATGACGCCTGGCACAGTAGTCAGAGTAGTAAATTCATAGGCTGCCACCTCAGAATACACTCCTGCCAGGTTACTGAGCAGTGTTGACTTCCCCACAGATGGAAAACCCACAAACCCAATTCGTGCATCACCTGTCTTGGCAACATCAAAACCTAAAGCATCAATAAATATCAAAGAGAGGAGCAGAGTTATCCCTAGAAGCATTGGCAACAGTGAGGCTCATGTTATTCTTTCACATTTTGGCTGCCTATCCCTCTAGGCCCAACTTTTCACAGTTTACCTCTAGAGTATAACTTAAGCACACAAAACCCCCCAAGCAGCAACTGACAATATTCAATGCGATGTTTGATATAAAAACTTCATTCCTATTCTACTTAAACTGCTATATGCCCTTCCAGTACCCGTAATTTTTATGCCCAAACAGTATATAATACTGGATCTAAAAAGTAGGTATCATCCCTGTCTTACAAACCCTGAGAACTGTGTAACTGATTGTGCTTTCTTTTTTCACAGTAGCTGCAAACAATTTCAGAGCCAAATTTGTGGCCCTTCTTTAGCAAGTGTACAGACCTTATGGCTGTCCTTTTGGTCTTAACCTTATCACTCTTGGCTTCAACTTATTCTTCTTACCTTCATTCTCCCTTTGCATTAATTTCTTTACTTTTTTTTTTTAATCTGGTTGCACGGTATATATTTACAAATTTATGTAAACAATTGAAATAAATTATGGATCAGGCACAATTTAAATTAACAGAAATTCAGTTCACTTGTACAATATTCATTTGCCTTTAAAACCAGAAGAAAGAAAAAAAAACAATTCAAGAATTTGAGCTTAGCTGGATATCTGCAGGCAGTGAGGGGTATTTTGGAATTCTCTGAATGGATTTTGTATTATTTCTTCAACTACACTGTAAATTTTGAAGTTATTTCAAAATTAAAAAAAATAATAATTTGAGCTTAGAAAATACAAATCTACTTTGACATAAATGCTTAAATTATTTTTGAAACCATGTCTGTGTATTATTTTGATTGAAATTATACCAAAAATAAAAGTTGAAGAGAAACACAAACCTTCTCCTGGTCCACCACCACCACCACCTTTTGGAGTAATGAGTTCCCGGCGAAGCTTAGCAAGGCGAGCTTTGAGCAGCCCTAGGTGATGGGCTGTGGCCTTGTTCTTTTGAGTCCGAGCCATCTATATGGGAGGAATCATAGCTGTAAATCAGAAGCAGTTCCCACAGGGCAAAAAAAATCCAAAATAAATGCTCCTCCAGCTTTGAGAGTATGTTTATTTCTAGGCCTTACCAATATCAGTAAGTACGTTTTACTCACACTTAAAGAGGGTAGAAATTAATTCTCTCCATCATCCATACTGTTCCCTCATTCCAGAGTAAACAACCGAGGCTCAAAGGGAAGGTCATTCCAATTAGTGTTCTCATATTAGACTAAAATCCATCTGCTGGCTCCTTTTCCACTGCCCCATCTGATACAGGGTCACCGCTTTCCTTACTTTAAAGAGCTCTGAGGCCCTCAGGCAATAGAATCCAGGAGAAATCAACTGCTAACACATAGTTGTCTATTTACTTCCAAATCCCGTTCCTGGGAGCAAAACTATGGGAAAGGAGATCATCAGAGAAGAGATGGGGGCTAAGGGATGCTGAGGAAAGATCCTGAAGCATGTGACTTGGTCAGAGCTGGAGAAAAGGAAAGGACTCAAGATTAATCAAAGAAAGAAGAAACGGCTGAGAGAAACAATGTTAGGACAGGATGCGAACACTGGGAAGGGGACTGGCTCAAGGGCCCAAGTTGAAGAACACGGGCCCAGGCTGAGGGGAGTGGGGGAAGGGAAGGCCGGGCTGAGGGGGGCCGAGGGACATGAGCCCGGGCTGTGGGGAGCCGGGGACGGGCAGAGGTGAACCCAAGACTGAGGCCCGGACTGAGGGGACTCTGGAACCCGGCCGTGCGCTGAGGGTAGTAGGAGGAAGGCGCCAGGACCTAACGCGGCGGAAGGGAGGACAGGAGCGACGACGGCGAATAAGAGATACAGAATGAAGTGCCAGCTGCGCCCATTACCTCGGCTTCAATCTCTGCAATCTTGGCTAAGGTGCTGCTCATGGTGACGACTGGGTGGAGGTGTACTGGACTCCACTCTGACTGTCCTCACACACACTCACAGCAAAAGACCTACCACCAGCACCAGCCACCACGGCTGTAGGCAGGCGCGTTACTTCCCAATTCTCGCGAGAGGCTCAAGTGCGAAGCTCTCCGCGAGAAGCACAGTGTGGGGCGGTCTCCTCCCCCTCAAGCCAACTCCTCCTCGTCCCGCGAGCCAGCGCGGTGTCATAGAGCCCGCGGGAACGGGGGCCAGAGAGGCAGCCCCCGCCCTGGCCTCCCCGAGCGCGCCGAGGGTCGCGCGCAACTCGGCCCCGCCCCATCGGACCTTCGCTCCGCCTAGTGCTCTGCGTCCGGCGCTCCATCTCTGCAGCCGTGAGATCCTGGGCGTGGGTTAGAAATGCGTGCGTGCCCCCCCACTCCAGGCCGTGGCCTCGCTAACACCCTCTGGTGTTGGGGTCTCCCTATCACTGCTGGGGAGTCGCCCCGGACGTCTCCTGGGTTGAGTTAGAGACCGATTTTCAGCCTGGCTGAAAATGCCCTTTTTCCTCAATCGAAATTTAAAATCTACTTTTTAGTGTCTATATCGTTAATAAGTAGAGTGTGTGGCAACATGGTGAGCCCCCAGTAAATACACGTTAAATAAATAATTGCATGACTGAATGGATAGGTCCCAGAGAATGAGGAAATGTCCAGGACATATTGTCAAATGAAAAAAAAAAAAACAACAACAAGTAGCAGAAGTGCACCTATAGTGTGATCTCATTAGCGTTATAAAAATAAATTAGGTTTGCATTTACATCTGAGTACGTGTATCTAAGTGAATTTTTTAAAGATCTAAATAAAAGGATACAGTCCAACCTCTTAACAGTGGGATGGGATGCAAGGGAAAGAGAGCCTTTCACTTTTATTTTACACGGTTCTATGTGTTTTGAGGCTTTTTATACAAAATGAATGTATCCATGCACTATGTAATAAAATTAAAAATTCAAAGGCTCATCTTCCAGGAGTGTGTTGTGAAGAGGAAGCCAGGACACCCAGGAGCTGTGTTCTGGTTTTGAAAGCTGCTTCCTGTGGGATCAATGAACTCTTGTTGATGGATTGATTGATCTGTCGGGAGTCTGCAGGCCAGGCTGAATCCATACAACTGGCCTCTCCACCCAGCCCTGGGAAGGAAGTTCATTTATTTCAATTTGTAAGTAAGAACAATTCCATCTTTCCAGAGACCTAAAAGGGAAGTGTTATCAAGCAAAAAGTAGGTACAGGGAGCTTTTACAGAAGGTTCCCAAAGGGCCCAGGAGTTTTGTTCTTTTCTTTAACCTCAACCCTTTCATAAATAAATTAAGGGGTAATGAGGTAATTAGATCCAGCACCATCAGTAATGGAGGAAGAAAGCAGAGGAGAGGAAGTCCAGCTGGAATGGGATCTGATCAAAGATCAGCCTTAAAAGACAGATACAATCAAATCGGCAGGCCATTCCTAACCTGGAGTACTTAAGGAATTGGCTGACAATGTCAAGGGTATCACTTCTCTGTGATTTCCTTAGCTAATCCTTTGGGTGAGGCTTGCAACTAAGTTACCACTGAATCTTCAAAGACATTCCAGGACTCACCTTGGGGGCACCAAGTTATCAATAATGCACTGAAGGGTAATATTTATCTGCCCCAGGACCCTAGGTGGACATCCTAGTCATCCAAGGAATATTAATTGAGCTCACACTGCTACCAAGCACTGTGCCAGGAATAGGGACATGGCTGGGAGCAAATCAAGATGTCCCTCCACTTTAAGAAGTATTCATGGAACATGGATTCTGGAAATGAGGCTAACCCTGGCATCAAGGAGTTGAGAATGCCTTTTTGAACAAAAAGGGGAAAAAGAAAGGTAACAAAAATAAGGTTTCAGTGGCTAAGAAATTTCAAATAGAGTAGAGAGGCTGTCCTGGAGGTTACTCCTATGCAAGCTTCAGCTAGATATGCCAAATGGCCACAGTTATGATAAGCCCAAGTCAACAGTAGTCCCCAAAATTCTAAAGAATACCTGGGTCCCTATCTGAGACTATATAAAAGTTTCATTCACTAAGTTTATTCTTCAGAAACTTAAATCCTCCAGATAGCTCCTATGCCAGCCAAGTCCCCAAAGCCAGAGGCAATAGCCTCTTCAAGAACATCAACCAATCACATTCCCTTTTCCCATAATGTTGACACCTCTTTTCAACATGAACAAGTTAGGGTGGTCATTACCTAGACATCCCTGAAGATCAGGAACGTGATTAAACTAGAGGAAGGGGTAGCAACAGACAAGATAGAATTTAACAAAGAATTATGAACACTGAATCTCTATAATTTTCTTTTCCTTGGTTGCTAGGGTATTAGAATAGCTAAAAGGAAAGAACTGAAATGGTGGAACTAGAACTCACAACATTCTTTGAAATTTGCTGTATAGCTAGTTGTTAAATTGTAATTTGAAAGTTATCACCTTTTTGTATATGTATTTTACAATAAGGAAATAACTGAAACTCTGGTACATAACATTCTTGGAAATTTGCTAACTACTTGTTAAATTGCACTTCAAAAGTTATTACTTGTATGTAAATATGTTATATTCCTCACTTAAAAAAAAAAAAAGAAAGGTTGGAAAGTCAAAGCCAGGCTCTGAAGGAGCCATAGCTAACCCAAGTCTGCTCAGCACCAAACATAAGAGAGGGCCTGTTTTGCTATATGGCTAAACCACTAATTCCTTGGAAATATGTTTCTAAAAAGAAGTTAAAACAGAAGAAACACAGGATCAGAAAAGCTTCATCTCTTGCCGGGACACTCCAACCATTCTAAAATAATTGTGATCCTTCAAATATACAGGCTCTCTCTGGGCACTTGGTGTTTTTTCTGCTTACATGCTGTGCCGGTTTGATGTATTATGTTCCCCAAAATGCCATGTTCTTTGATGCAATCTTATGGGGGCAGATGTACTAGTGTTGATTAGGTTGGAATTCTTTGATTGAGTGTTTCCATGGAGATATGACTCAATCAGCTGTGGATGAGACCTTTGATTGGATAATTTCCATGGAGGTGTTGCCCCACCCATTCACAGTGAGTCTTAATTGAATCCCTGGAGGCCTATAAAAGGGTTCACAGAAAGAAGGAGGTACTGCAGCTGAAAGCCACATTTTGACGACGGCCGTTGAAAGCTGATGCTGACATTTTGGAGAACACCATTTTGAAATGCAACCTAGGAGCAAGCAGACGCCAGCCACATGTCTTCCCAGCTAACAGAGGTTTTCCGGACACCACTGGCCTTCCTTCATTGAAGGTATACTTGTGTTGATGCCTTAATTTGGACATTTTTATGGCCATCAGACTGTAAATTTGTAACCAAATAAACCCCCTTTGTAAAAGCCAATCCATTTCTGGTATTTTGCATAACAGTGGCATTAGCAAACCAGAACACATGCCTAAACTCCCACCACCCATCTCTGGCTAACTCTTCCCAGTTCCCATATTTGCTTCATCCTTAGAGTCTCTGAATAACATTCCTTGATTCCCCAAGACTGGGTGGGGGAGCCGCCTCTGGCTTCCCCAAACCCAAGTTCATGCCCCATCGGAATACCAGTCACTCTACTTATTTACTTGTCTGATTCCTCACTAAACTGTCAGCCCACAAGGGAGGAGCAGGATATATCTCAGAACCAGCACAGGCAAGCTCTTGAAACCTATTTACTGAACAAATGGAGATAAAGGAGAGGGAAAAAAAAGCAGGAAAGTTCTTTCTAAATGAGTATTTATAACTTATTATAGACACCTCCATAACTGAGAGCTAAGGATCTGGGTCTGGTTGGTGGAGTGAGAAGTAATAGGATAATGATTCATGAAAATCCATGTCACCACTCTTTTAAGCTTGGCCTCTAAAAAGATTCTCAGGATCCTGTAGCAAGACTACGAAGCCCTGAATGAAGGATATTTATTACATCATCAGTGGGTGATGAAGGTTTTGCTTTTAGAAAGGGATTTTCTGGAATGTGCATTCTTAGGGCATGATGAAGACCATAATTCTGCTACGAACACTTTCTATCTTAGTTGTCAACAATGAAAGTGCAAAAAATCCCCACTAAAAAAAAAAAGTCTTCACCATATCAAAATGTCCATCTTTTGCTATTTAAGAGGGTGATTCCTTGACTGTACAGTACATTCTGATCATTTCAGTTCAGTAAATACTATGTGCCAAGGGCTGTGCTAGATGCTGAAGATACAAAGATATGTAAAATAACATTTATTTTTCACTGAGAAAAAAGAGGAGAGGGGTAAAGTATGAAAATACCCAACCCTCAGTAATGCAAGGCCCAGTGAGGTGTCAGGAGAGAAATAAGAAGCCCTGTGGGGTTCAAAGGAAGAAGTACTCACATCTGCTTTTGTTCAGAAAAGCGTTCTGGAAGAGAAGGGCCCAGGAAAATGGAAAAGGAGGAAAGAAAACATTCCAGGTAGGGAAGGGGGGAAGCACAGCACACATCTGCAGAGTCTCAACAAATGCCATTTGGCAGAGGTGTGAGTGCATAGGCCAAGGAAGTCCCTCCCCCAAATAGAAAACTGTTCTCGAACACCAGCACACATCCTGCTCACCTGAGATCATGAATATGGTCTGCTTGGGCAATCATTTCTTGGGGAAAAAAAAGCTAAATAGGACTATACAAAGGATAATTCACTTTCCATCCTGAGACTCACAGTCTTCTCGAGAGAGTTGTAAAAATGTCCAAAAACTTGCAATGTTTGCCCTAGGTAAGTATTCTTGAAACAGAAAGAAATGAACTAAAGCAAAAGCCAACTAAAACCCTAGATTAGAAATATTAATCTACTTCAGCAAAATGAAGGTATTGAGAGTGGGGATAATGGAGAAATAAATGTGTTCTGAAGTCTTGGTCTATTATGTAATTGTGGTATGTTAATGAACAGACTTGAATCTGATGTTTGAAATGGGAAGGTAACTTGGTGAAATTGAAAAGCATAATATAGCTTCTAAAATAACAGAGAGGGTGGGGGTGGGGTAGGTAAGGATATTTGATTAAGGTAGCAAAAGTAAGGAAAAGAAGAGGAAACGATAAAATAGAACAAATAGAAAGTATAAAACAGCATGAAAGGAATAAAATCCAATAAACCTGTTATACCATAAATAAGCTGAATTACCCTTTCAAAACCAGAAACTCAAAAGATTAAAAATAAAAGAATGAAGATAGAGACAGAGAGACTGATAGATATTAAATAGGTGCTCAAAATAAAACAGCTAAATGCAAACAAAAAGAAAGATGCATTATTCATAATAGATAAAAAAAAAAGTGGAAACAACCCAAATGTCCAGCCACTGATGAATGAATAAACAAAATGTGATATATTCATACATTGGAATATTATTCAGTCATAAAAAGAAATGAGAAAGTAAGACAAGAAAAATAAGGTTTCAGTGGCTAAGAGATTTCAAATAGAGCCAAGAGGCTGTCCTGGAAGTTACTCATATGCAGGCTTCAGCTAGATATGTCAAATGACCACAGTTATGATAAGCCCAAGTCAACAGTAGTCCCCAAAACCCTAAAGAATACCCAGGTCCCTATCTGAGACTGTATAAAAGTTTCACTAAGTTTATTCTTCAGAAACTTAAAACCTCCAGAGAGCTCCTACGCCAGCTAAGTCCACAAACCCAGAGGCAATAGCCTCTTCAAGAACATCAACCAGTTCTTGGTTCAACTTTGAAAATATGCTTAGTGAAAGAAGTCAATCACAAAAGATCACATATTATATGATTTCATTGATATGAAATGTCTAGAATAGGCAAATCTATTCAACAGAAAGTAGGTCTGTGCTTGCCTAGGACTCATTGGGAGGGTCGACTGCTAAAGGATACGGGGTTTCTTTTTGAGGTGATGCAATGTTCTAAAATTGTGGTAACAGTTGCACAATTCTGTGAATATACCAAAAACTAATGAATTGTAGTTTAAAACAAAAAATCCAAGAATTTTTTTTAATCTTTAAAAGTCCAAATAATAGAGATCACATAAGCTGTATTCGGAGCCTATTCCAGTAAAACAAAAAATCAGCCACAAAATACAGGGGTGAGGGAGACCATTTGGAAATTAAGAAACACTTTCCTAAATAAATAAAAATAAATAGTAAAATTTCAAATTATCTATAATCTTATGAATAAAACTCTTCATACCAAAACTATAAAGATACTGTAAAAATCTGAATTCAGGGAAAATAATGTAGCTTAAAGGTTTCTATTACTGAAAAAGAAAGAAAGATTAATTAAATATTCAACATAATAAATTAGAAAGAGAACAATGTAAACCAAAATAAAGTAAAAACTGAATACTAAATGCCTTGAAATCTAAATCTAATAAAATAACAATTTGTCAAAACTAGTTGAAAGGTTTGAAAGAATCAATAAAATAGGTGGCAGGGAGAGAGGAGGCCTCTGGCAAGCCTGTATAAGGGAGGAAAGAACAGAAAGAAAAAAAATAAATGCGATTATGAATTCAAATGGGATATACCTACTGAAAATAGCAGTTAAAAGAATTACAAAAGGCTATGATGTACCCACAATGAGATACACTTCACACCCATAATAGGATGGCAATTATTTTTAAAAATGAGGAAGAGAGTCTGCACCATGGCGTACCCGGGGCACCCTGGCGCTGGCGGCGGGTACTACCCGGGCGGGTATGGAGGAGATCCCAGAGGACCTGCGTTTCCCGGACAGACTCAGGATCCACTGTATGGTTACTTTGCTGCTGTAGCTGGGCAGGATGGGCAGATAGATGCTGATGAATTGCAGAGATGTCTGACACAGTCAGGCATTGCTGGAGGATACAAAACTTTTAACCTGGAGGCTTGTCGGCTTATGGTTTCAATGCTGGATAGAGACATGTCAGATTTCAATGAATTTAAAGAATTCTGGGCTGTACTGAATGTCTGGAGACAACACTTCATCAGTTTTGACAGTGATAGAAGTGGAACAGTGGATCCTCAAGAACTGCAGAAGGCCCTGACAACGATGGAATTTAGGTTGAGTCCCCAGGCTGTGAATTCAATTGCTAAGCGGTACAGTACCAATGCAAAGATAACCTTCGATGATTACATCGCCTGCTGCGTCAAACTGAGGACGCTCACAGACAGCTTTCGAAGATGGGATACTGCTCAGCAAGGTGTTGTGAATTTCCCATATGATGATTTCATTCAGTGTGTCATGAGTGTTTAAATCGACAGGAAATTGTATGAACATAACTGACATTCCGCCTTGGGGTTCTCTTTTGCTCCTCCTCGTTGCCTTCAGTAATGTGTGTAAACTTATATCGCCACTTTCCCTTACCTGCTTGTTGTAAAGGTTTATTACTTTAGGTGCAACTGGAGTTTTGTTTTGATAATAAATTCTTTGGACTTTTAATAATGTAAGATGGGGTCTATTACACCATTTAGAATTTATGCGAGCTATTGTTAATCATATCTTATTTTCTGGCTAAACCACTTAAGTGTAAATTTAAGTATGCAAAATGTTTAAGGCGCATTATATATTTTTCACTGTAAACATACTAAAAACTTTTAATCAGACCTCAGCTGTTCTCTTTCCTCTCCTAGAGGGGCTTTTATAAGTGGTATTGAAAGTTTTAAGTCTGGAATATTCTTAAGTAAATGATTTAGACCCACTTGGGTGCAAAAAGAACATGGTATAATCCATGTCAGTGTTCACCTTAGTGGAAACTTAGCACAGGCTTTAAGGCTGACAGATATTTTGATGGCCTTATGAGTGGACAGAGAACTTGAGTGATTATTTTTTT
>PVKY010008177.1:0-14283 GCA_004027775.1 Bradypus variegatus
AAAACCAAAAACTCTGCCAAATACTGTAGAGAAAGGTCCTTCCCTTCAAGGAATGTAACATGTAGCTGGGGTGGCATGACACATACCCACAGAACAATGAATATTATGCGTTTGTCATATTCATTAAATGCAATGCAATCTCTGCAGAGAAAATAGGCTTCACAGAATTAGTGGGACTAAAACTAGTCTATTAACAAAATAAGGACAAGGAGAAAGAACAGCATGCACCAAAAAAGAGGAGTAATAAGTATGGCAAGAATCCCAATTAGGGAAGAGGGAGAAAAAAAGCTGAATAGGTAGAATGAGCCCTAAAAGCCAGACTGAGGTACAGGAACTCGATCCAGTTGGCAACAGGAAGCCATTATGGCTTCTTCTGCAGGGGAACTGACATGATGAAACCAGCATTTAAAAAAAAAATTACACTGCCAGTAGTTACAGAAGATAGGCTGGAGAAGAGAGGCTGCTCAGGGCAATAAACTAGAAAATTAATGCAATAACACAGGCCTAAAACCATTCATTCACTCATTCACAGACAAGACATCTAGTTGAGAACACCGGCATGTCATGCAGACTGAGTCTAAATCTCTAACCTGCCCCTTAACTACCTTAACCTCCTCACTGGTAAAATCAGGATATCAACTGCTCAGATTGCCGCAAGCACCTGTGAAGGTGCCTGTACAGTCCCAACACACAGAACTTTGACCATTAGTAGTTAACAGTTCTGCTGAATCAACAGTGGTAAAGCGGGAAGTGAAAATAAAATACAAAGCTCACAGATATTTTTTCAGAGGAATGGAACATCTTCCAGGTGGTACTGTCTGGACAGCAACTGAAAACACGGAACAAACACCAGGTAAAAAGTTAAGTCTACAGAAAAAAAACCTCCTACTGAAGTAATCAATCATCCCGACCTAAAATCTAGATCCTATGTATTGCTGGATCCAGCCTCAGAAGACAGAGATCCTTTTATTTATTTATTTATTTTGACAGAGACCCTTTTTTATTTAAAAAGAGGAGTTGGGAAATATTTAAAATGGTGCAAGTAAATTTAAGAAGTCCAAACCCAAGTGACAAAGGAACAGCAACAAAGGCATGCAAGAGATCCACCACTCACCACTGTACCTGCGCCAACCATACAACTTGGTATCACTCCCACTTCGTGTTAAAAGTCAATCTAATTCTTCATGGTATATGTAGACTTAAATCACAACTTCAGGAGTAAATAAATTAAGCTACAAATAAGACCTTTAAGTTTTGCCCGGAAACTCGGGAAATAAAACTGCCAAATGCTTTCTATACACTATGCCCCACTAAAATAAATAAATAAGCAAATAAAATACAATGCAAAGAAGCAAACTTCAAAACCAAACATATTATTATTATAAGTAGCTTGCACTATATGGTGCTTAGTATGTCAAACATTGTTCTAATCCCTTTACACACATTCAATGACTTAAGTCTCACAATTCTATGAAGGCGACTGCCCCCATTACACAGATGAGGAAACTGAAACAGCAGAAATTACTCCCTCAAGGTTGCACCCTTAATAAACGGTGGAGTCAGGGTTCGAACCCAGGCAGTTCGCAGCAAGGACCCTTGCTCAAACTTTGCTACACAAAGACTTAATACATGATTTCTCTTACAGCAGTTTTCAGGAATATGTACTGAGGATAGTGAGGCATATTCTTATTGGCTTTTCCTTCTTAATTGTAGGCAGAGAATCACATCATTTTTGTTGAAGAGCAATCCATCAGATTTTCTTATTTCTACTAACAGTATTTTGAGAAGCTGTCAATCTTAAAGCAGGAAATACAGTTGACAAAGAGAGCATCTTATTAAATAGTTACAGGGAGTTAAGTGCAATGATATTTGGGTCCTATGAGTTTCATTTATCCACGTAATCACCTGACCCAGTTAGTAGAGATGCCCAACTACAGAATAATAAACACAAGTTTTTGCAAGCATACCTACAGACAAGACTGACAAAATAGCTGGAAAATAGTGGCACAGACACAGTCATCTAGAAAGAACATGGACTCCAGGGGTCATACAGACCTGGGTCTGAACCCCAGAACATCATGTAATCATTTTGTGGCCTTGGACAAAGATAATTAACTTCTCTCTACCTCTGTTTCATCACCCACAAAAAAAGCCTGCCACTACCCAACTCACAGGATTGGCCTAAGGCATAAATGACTTAAAATGCACCTCACACGGGCCAAGAGCATAGCCAAAGCACAGTCTCTTTGCTCTGGTTCTATGGTTACAGGACAATTAATGTAATCCAACCAAAAGTGGGGGAGGGGGAAGTAGCCAAAACTCTCAGGCATCACCTCTCACAGTTGTTTTTATTATTATTATTGATTTTTCATTAGAGAAGTTGCAGGTTTACAGAAAAATCATGTAGAAACACACAGCTCCCATATTGGAGCTTTTTGTTTTTAATCTTCAATTTTCTGTTGGTGGTGGAAAAGGTGATATACCACCATGTTGGTCTCTAAATTGGACCATACTAACCACCAATTCTTTGCTACACAACCTTAAGGTGCAAGCCCTTCTGCATATAGGAATGTTTGAGTACAAGTGTAAATGGTTCCTGTAAGTGCTTTCCTTTTAGGCATTTTCTGTGACTTATATTGTATATGTTATTTGTGAGATGAAATTCATATGTACTAAAAAATACAAAGTCCTGAATACTGCCAATGTTTCTGCCAACCTTCTCCCCTACCACTCATATTCTTCAATTATTTTTATAGAAACAACACTAAAAATGAACAAAACTGACAAATTATCTCTACCAACTATATCAAAATGTGTGGAGTCAGAAATTCTTTCTAATACTACTACTGTAATTACAGAAAGGGATTCCTTTGTCGGCTACTCATCTGACAAGGCTGTCGTTATATTTCATTGCTACATACGAGTAGATGTGTTTATTCAACAGGTTGTCATTCAGAAGTCCATTAATCGCATCTTTTTTATCAGTAACTTGTTTATATTAAGCTACTGCCCTTCCTGAATATTAGCCTGAAAGGCTCCCACAGTACACAGGAAGCCGTTATTTCTTGTTCTTTCAGTAGGCATGGATCATGGTAATCATGCAAAAACCTTAATTAGATGTTGCAGACAAAAATATCAAAAAGATTCCTGGACATATGTAAAAAGTTATTTAAAATGCTTAACACCTTTTTCAAGCAACAAATGCAAAATTACAATCTAAATGTACAAAATAAAACCAAAATTACAAGGAGGTAGTCGATTCACCACCAGTGTCTTCCATGAATACTAAAGCTATTCTGTTACAAACTTACAAACTATCGGTGAGCTTTGCAACAATTTTTAAGCCATTAACAAACCACTGGAGTTCCTTAACAGCAAGTAAAACTTCTTTTCCTGCATGTTTTCAACCCCCACACAAATTTAGTATTTTGCCCTAAAAGTCTGATTCTACCTACTCAAATGGCTAAAAATAAGTTGATGGCTTCAACGGCTCTAATTACATACACCACAATGGAGGATTAGCAGAAATGGGGGAAACAAATCATATTCCAAACAAGCAGGAAAACCTCGATTTAACAGCAAAAAGTATAAACAAGCATCACATGCCTAACCACTCTCAAGCATGTTTTCTTTCTGCTGCCCTTCCCCCACAGGTAAATGCTAACTATTTCTAGAACCCTCAGTGATAATTTGGGAGGCTTGCCATAAACTCCCATGATACAATCCAACATAAACGCCGTTTTCATGGAGACAAAGCTGCCTTATTTCCCTAGTCTATATACTTATTAACACGGTGCCAACATACAGTATCAGGAATTCCGAATTACTAAAATACACCAATGTAGTATAGGTCTGACTTAACAAAAATGAAAATGAATCCCAATGGGAAACCCAAAAAGTCACCCACTGTATCTTCGATGTGTAACCAAGATTATTTATTACACGTTGTTTTAAGTAAGTAGATTAAAAACACCAGGAGGGCCTTACATTACCCAATCTGGTGAAGGTGTCTTTAGGAAAAAAAGAAGAAAGATTATTACTTAATTTTATACCTGGGGGGAGGGGCGAGATAAACCATTCACACTAAAAATAACCCATTATTTCACCCACCATATTTTATTAACAAGCTTGTTTGGATCAGCACAAGGTTCTTGTTTGGAAAACAAGAAAGCCAACAGAAAACTTCTCTAAGTCAACTGTAAATTACATAGGTTCTAACACCTCACTTTTGACGCTTGCACAGTCCAAGGTTTTAAGACACTCAGAAAATCTAATTTTTAACTAGGCTGCAACACTTCTCCTTTGTAACGCCAAATAATTTTTAAGTGAATGTCATTAGATTACCTAACAAAGGGAGTTATTTTCTAAAAAGCCATTACAACCCCATTTATACATGTAAAACACCATTTTCACAACAAATGTAATCTCAGTTGCCACTGCAAAGCGATGCCTGTTCCAGCAAATTAGGAACTTCCAAAAATACTGAACATGTTAACACATGGACGGCCTCCCTCGAATTGCCATTTAACATTAATACTTCACTTCATAAAAGGCTGCTTCTGTTCAAACAAAAAAAGACACACGATATCGTTTGCAAAGAGGAAGTTACCGAGAAACCACCCTCCCAACGTGGCCTTTACACCGTCAGAAAATGATGGGACTCTGTGCCACCCAAAACTTACCAGGAAGCCGGCATAACTTGGCCAATTCTACACTTTCGAACCCAACTTAAAGAGGTTCTATCAAATACCTCCTTAAGACGATAAAAAGCACTAAGTTACAAATAAACACGTCCCGGAGCGAGGCCCGGCAGCCGGCGCGCCCCTCCCCCGGCCCGTGCCCCCGCCCCGGCCGCGCGGCCCCAACAGCCGCCCGCAGCCCCCAGCACGCGGGCCGGGGTCGCGCCCGAGAACGGGGGCAGATTTCCATTGCTGCTTGAGGTTTAACAAAATAACATGCACGGAAAAGCGCCTTCTCCTCTGCTAAAAATAGGTTATAAAGGAGTCGGCCTCATGATGGCTCCTTGATTCAATTTGCTGCAAATTCTTTCCTGAAAGCCTACACACACACACACACACACACACACACACACACACACACACACAAAAAAAGGGTGTAAATGCACGAAGGGTGGAAGGAGGGGGGGGAAGGCCGAGGTGCATATTTTCGGGGGCAACAACATAATAAATAAGGGTGAGGATCTCCGAGATCAGGAGAGGCTAGGGCTGGGCAGGCACGTGAGCACTGCAAAGAAGCCAGAGAGAGAAAAGAGGAGGGGGTGGGGGCACCCTAAAAGCCCTCCCTTTCTTCCCCTCCCCCACCAAAACCCCAGCTCCCCAAAAGGCCAAGTTTAAAAATCCAGGTTCCACTTGAGCCCATCCCCCCATGGCCTGGCGCCCACCGGCCGCCTCCGCCCGCGCCCCCCGCCCCGGCCCGCGGCCGTCCCCACCTCGGAGTCCGGCCCCCAGATCTTACCTGGAAAACGGTGGCCTCCAATGCCGCTCCCCCCTCCCCGGAATGGAGGCACAAGGAAATTCCCCTCCTCGCCGCCGCCGCCGCCTCCAACCACCCCCAAAATAACCCCTCCGGGGGGTGAGAGGCAATTATAACCCAGGCGAGCGGAGGGCGCGGGGGATGGGCGCCGGCGGGCGGGGGCGGGGAGTGCGGCCCGGGTCCCCAGGTGGCGAGCGGAGGTGCTCCCGCCGCGGGGGGAGGGGCGGGGGCGCACGCGGCCGGCGGCAGGGGGAGGCGGCGCGCGGGGGAAGGGCGCGAGCGGGGAGAGGAATTGAGGCAGAAGGTAAAAGCTGTTACTAAGGGAAAGAGCCAAACGGTTCGGAGCAGCCAACGGCTCAGACACTCAACACTGGGGAGAGAGAAGTGGGGACCAGCCAGGCACAAATGAGCTCGCGAGGCCCGCGGCGGCGGCGGCGGCGGCCGCGCAGCAAAACAAACCCGAGCGGCCTGCGCCGGGCGGGCGGCGCGCGGGGGAGGGGCGCCGGCGGCCCCGCTGCTTTTCCCCTCCCCGCCCGCTGCGGCGGTGCTGGGGGCTGGGCTTTTGCGGGCGCATTCTTTTAAAAATAAAGACCCGCAGGCGATCGCAGGCGCCTGGGGGCACTGGATGCCCCGCCCCACCCTGCCCCCACCGCCGCGCTGCCGGGGTGCGGGGCTGCTTTGGGTGTTGGCCGCGGGGCCCGATGCCCAGGTGGGGGCGGGGAGGCAGCCAATGTGGGAACGCCGGTTAACTTTCCTGGGGAGCCCGGCGGGGCTTCTGAGTGTTGGGGGGCAGCCTGTTCGCTCCGGCACCCCGGCGGCGCGGTGGGCTGAATACGGACTCGGTGGACATGTGCAGGGAGCGCGGCGTTGGTATCATATGGACGTTTGTTTGTAAAAAGATCTGTACACACCTTTGTGTGCATAAATGCATATGTTTCTGAGAAGCGTACCTGGAAAGGTGTTTTATCTGTAATAAGCGATTTTTTTAAATTTAATCCAGAGCACGGGATCTGTAGAGAAAACATTCACGCAAGAAAAGATTTTTTGATACTAAGCACAAAGCTGTAATTGAAGTGTTTATGCCCAAATTTACTGAGAATCAAACATATGGTGGCATTTATCGTCTGGTGGGTCTGTTTGAAAGGTTTAGTCGATCAGTTCTCATTTCACAAAAATAAAATAATGTAACTGTTTACTAAATATATACCTCTATGGCAGCATCGACAGTAGAAGTTTATGCGCTGTGTGTACTTTCTGCATATGTGTAGCACATCAAAACAGCTTATAAAGTATAACTTAGATGAGTGATAATATGACAATATGATTGAAGAAGGGAGTGCAACCGGTTGTTCTGAAGAAGGGAGGCACCTCACAGTTTTTAAAGCAAATGTGTTAATCTTTCTAATGCTCTCAAAGAGCAGTGAATGGGGGTGCAGTTTAGACGTTTGTATAAGCCCAGAACATAAAAAGCAGCTACCCTTATAAAAATATGACTTGAAAGCAATCTTTTGCTTGTTGTTTTCAGTTATTACTGCCTTCAAAGCAAAATAATATTTTTAGCAGCCTTCTTTGGTGAGTGTTCTGTTTTTATACTTTCATCACAATATTTGCAAATAGGTATAGTGGTTATTTTAAAGGAAAATTTCAATTAATATCAGAGACCTGAGTTTTCACATCAAAGGGAAGAAAAAAATGATCACGAAGTAGTTTCTACAGGTCTGAGCACCTGGTGGCCTAAAAAGTGCAATGATTAGAGCAGGTGCTTTTTTTTAGCCAAGGTTTCCCCTGATGATCCCCTGCTTAGGGGGAGTGGCCCAAGGCCTTTCTTGGCCTGCCCGGGGCCGGGGTGAGCAGGAAAGACATAAGAGGAAAAGGAGTGGGATTGGAAACTCCCTCCCAGCCAGAGAAAGTTCAAAGCATGGGTGGTGTGTCCTTAGAGCTATTTTCATATACGAAAGAGGGAATGTTGGATTAAACAATGTTACGTGATGGGAATTTAGATAACTGCAGATTTCCAAAACACTGTGCAAAGGGTACAGGGAAATAGCACAAAGAAAACGAGTTTCATGTTTCAGTGAGATTCTAAAGGTGAGGTTCATCTATCACAGAACTAGTGTCCTTGGAAAGAACTCTTTCAGAAAGATGAGAGTAAAGTATTTTTAAAAATATTTTTAAGAGTTGATTAATGAAATATGTATGTCACTAACATGTCTCTTCAATAGGTAAAGTATCTCATTACAATTAGAATTCATTATCTCAACCACCCAATGAAACGAATCTATCGGCCTAGATTGTTTCTCAGATTTGACATTGTGCCATGCATGGGTCTTCTCCAGATAGCTGCTACTAGAAAATGAGACTACCCTTCCAGTGAAGGAGGACTACCCAACCATGCTGATTCTTAAAAGCATGTTCTCCAACCTAGTGCTCCAGCCTTTTCCTCCCCGACAATGTCTTCTATTCCTTGCCCCATGGGGAAGGACCCACCCCTTTCCTTCAAGTTCATATGGTCCAGCAATTTGGGCCTGAAGTTTTTGTACCTATACCAAATTGCCTCCTCCCCTAACAAGTTGTTAATAATAACTCATGCATTTGTTTACTGCATTGTAGTTTACAAGATATTTATGCACATGAATTACTACATTTGAACACCACAATAAAAATCACCCAAGGTGGGAACCAGTGCCATAAACTAATTCTGTTAAAGTGTACCTAGGCTGCGATTATTAAAGCACACTCACTGCAGAGAGTGCTGGAAAGAGAACCTTTGAGCAAAAGAAGCACCTAAATGTAGAAAAGCCTTGATTCCCAATAAAAGGAGTTTTAATGAGACCATATTCTGATCCTTTGATGTCTATACTTTAAGGACCTATCTGAAATGACAGAATACCTTAAACATGAAATGCTCAGATAAATAAGTCACCATACAAGGTCATATGTATTGTTACCTCACCCTCTAGCCATTCCAATGTATCCAGTAGATCAAGCAATAATTAGGCACGTGGGGTGGGGTAAATACAAGGAAGTAAATATTGTTACTAATTTTCAGGGCTTTGTCCTAATCTAAAAACTGTCCTTAAGCTTTGAATATAGATGTTAATATGTTTCTGGAAAGGAGAAATTACTCTGTTACTAAGAAGTTCTAAAGCAGAGGGACACATTATTAAGAAAGTTCTCTTGAACTTCCTAGCTAATTACTCAACAGATACCTCATACCAGTAACTGTTACCAGAAGTTACATATATGTTGTAAAATGACTAAACAAATCCTGGCTTGTTTTACTTCAGTAATACTACACCCAGAGGGTGTGGTCCCACAAAATAGCCTACACCTTTGCAACTTTCCTCATTCAAGAAGTAGAACAGTTTAAAGTGGCTTAATCCCAGGCCTACAGGATCTCATTACTACATATATATATATTTTTTATTTTTATTTTTAAGCCACCATGATGTTTTAAATTGTTTACATGAGCCTGTCTTATGTAATTAAAGTGTTCAAAACAAGCTTAATGTCATGAAAAGGATATTTGATACCCAAAATATTATCCCAATGCTAATAACTCTTTTCATATTCTTTACTCACCCAGAAACTCAGTGACTTTATGTCTGTAGCATTTACCCCCAGGCATCCTGCTGATACCCTGTGATGTTTCTGTTTCATTTTGACTTAAGTTGTGCATTTCTTTGTCTGTGGCTCTTCCAGCTATCAGCTTCTGCCATCTGGACTGATGCACATCTCGGCCACACATCTCAAGATCTCAGCACACAAGCTCCTTTTCTCCATCTGTGCTTAGCATGCCACTTATGACCTTTTCTCATCAGTGTGAACCTTGTCACGGTTTTCCATGCGTCTATGACCCGATTTCATTAGAACAATGAACTTTACTTGGGAGTCTTTAATTTAAATCACAGAAGAAACACACAACCATCTTCTAAGTATTTGTGCCTCTCAGATAATGGAAATGCAGGCTGTACCCTGGGTTTGTGATTCAGTCAGAACAGAAAAACAACCACACACAGAACATATTGCTGTACCAATCACTTACTTATACTGACCAGCCATGTACTTCCTCAGGGCACTACTCAAGGCACTGCATTATGCCAATCGTTTTGCTATTCATTCATTCAGCAAGTATTTATCACATGTTCAATAAGCTGTTCATAGTGAAAAAACAAAGTCTCTACTCTCATGGAACTTACATTCCAGTGTGGTGTTGGGTCAGGGAAGGGAGGACAGACGGACTTTCAAAAACCAAAGGGCTGTATTAAGCTATATTTTTGACTACTATAACAAAGGCGATATAAAAATGGCTTATACAAGATAGAAGTTTATTCTTTTATGTGACTATACCCATGTAAACAGTCCAGTGCTGTTAAGTTTTCGAAGACTCAGATTGCTCACTCTGTCAAACGTATAGCTTCCATTTGAGATGGCTTCTCCAGCTCTTACCATCATATTCAAATTTGAGCCATGAGGCCAGGAAGAAGGGGAAATAGAGGGCTTACACCTTCCCTTTCAGGACATGTCTTGGAAGTTGTGCTTATCACTTCCAATTTCTCTCCATTGGCCAAAACTTAGTCACATAACCAAGCTGCTGGTAGTTCAGAGAAATGATAACCAAGCTTAAGTAGAATAAGGACAGGAAGGAGTATTTAAAGAGGCAATTTAGAGAAGTGTGGTAGTAAACCATGCAGACATCAGGAGAAGGAACATTCCAGGCAGAGAGGGCTACAAATACAAAGGACTAGAGAAAAAGGGGGTATGCTGCATCCTAGGAATAAAAAGAATTCCAGTTGACCGGTGTGAAGTAAGTAAAGGGGAGAGTGGCAGGAGAGGGAGACGGGGGCCAGATGTGGAGGGCCTTTTATTGGCTTGAGACGGGAAGCCATTGGAGCAGAGAACTGACTTGATCTGACTTGTATATTAAAAGAACTATTTGGAAAGACCCACTGTAATAGTGCAAGAGTGGAAGGACATTAACAAGTTAAAGGACTATTGCAGAAATCCTAATGACAGGATGGAGGCATGGGTTATGGTGGCAGGAGCTGGTGAGAAACAATTGGATTTCTGTTTACATTTTAAAAAAGAGAATCAGGATATATTTTGTGGCATGTTAGAAAAAGAGAAGTGACGAGGATGATTCCAAGATTTTAGACCAAGCAGTTGGAAGAATGGAATTGCCATCTATTGCCATGTAGTGGGAGAAGAGCAGGTTTATGAGAGGAATATCAACAGTTTTGTTTTAGATTTTGATGTGCCTAACAGATATCTCAATGAAAATGTCGAGGAGGCAAACAGATAACACAAATCAGGTGTCCAGAGGAGGTATATCTCAGTAGAATAATTATATTTAAAATCATGGCTCTAGACACAATTGACAATATTAACATGGAAGAAAGGTTTCTCTGTTACTACCAATTTGTCTCCTGCCCCCAAATGTTTTCTTTTGTTACCTTCTGCTCTTGACATAGTCAAGAAGTCTAAACATCATGTTTCATCATAATTCAAAATAAAGTGTCGTTCTAACCGGGCAAGAACATTGTTGAAAGCCATAGATAATATTAATTGCAACTATTATTAAGCATGTTGCCTAAGCATTTTTCAAGGTATTTTATATATGTTGTCTACTTTTCTCAACAAACCAAAGAGGTAAATAATATTATCTTAGTTTGACATTTGAGGAACCAAGCAATGAGTTTAAATAATCTGAGTAAGGTCATGCTGCCAATAATGGCAAAATAAGAATTTGAACTCAAGGCTGGCCAAGTGCAGTGTCTGTATTTCCGCTAAGTGAAACTAAGCAGGTTAAAGGAGAAAAGGGCAAATGTTTGCTGAAAAGTGCTTCACTGAATGAAGAGCAGAGAAGCACAAAGTGGAAAAAAAAAGGAGAAATTGGCCAAGAGGAGCCACATCTTAATCACATTTACATGATTCACATTTTCTAGATCAGAATCTCATAGACGTGTATTGAATGCATACACAGTAATAATCAATGTGCTCTTTGATACAGTTAGTGCATGGATTCCTCATAAAAGGAAGACCTTTGTCCTACTCACTCCATACCTCTCCTTACCACCCCCTCTGCCACCACAGGGCAGTTTGGGTGTGGAATGTCATAAAGATAGGTTTTGTGGGCAGACAACAATATACTGGGTTTCTTGTATTACAAATTCAAAACCCTAGTTTCCTTTAAGCTTTGAAATTAGTTACATATCTAATGCTCCATTTTACAGGAATGTTTACAATTTGGTCAACTAAATTCCCTTGAATTGTTAAACTGCACTTACACATTTCATGTATTCAGACTCCTTTTAAAATACTTCAGTTGCTCAACAAATGAATCACAGGTGGTTAAGTAATGTTCATAAATGTGGAAAGCTAATTATAAAAATACAACAAATCTAAGTTCTCTTGAAATTGGCAAAAAATGTTTACAGATTTAATACAATTCTTGTATCTTTTCACTTAAAATCACAAATCTAAATTACAGTTCTCATTTAGATGTTTTAAATTGGTATTACAAGGATGACTTATTAGGTATTCTGAGATACCAAATTATCTTAATTGTTGCAAATGGTTAAAATACCAATTACAAATATAAGCAGATTATTTCTTAACATAAAATAAAAATAATAGTACTATGGGTTTAATTCATGTCTCTAACTTTATGTTTTTATGTTCTTCTAAGGGTAAAGAAACTTATGCTTTAAAAACAAAACAAAACAATTCTACTCTCCATGTGTGTGGGATGACCTTTCTAGTGGGCTGTGTAACTTACTGTTTAGAGATTCTGGCTGGATTGCCAGCTCTAGAGACACAGACATCAGGGCTATTTTTCTCTCTGCCGCTGGGGCACATAGAATCCTCCTTAATAGTCCCTAAGGCCAACCAACAGGGATTCAAAGTCCTACCATCAAATTGGGTGGCCTTGCCCCAGTTTGTGTCTACAGGATTCTGTTGCACCTACTTCTTCCAAACAATTTGAATTTGTACCCTTTCTGCCAGGTTACTGACACACAAATGAATTAACTAATTTATGTACTACTTCATATTCTGACATCTTTTTCATTTTTTTCTTCTCCAACAGGGCTGCCATTCTTATAGAAATTAACTGTGCTCACTCTGTGGCTGATTCTGCAGTCATAACCTTGCACACACATGCACTCACAGATGCACACACACACACACAGACAACCATCACCTCCACCTTCTTGTTATGGCGGGCTGCACTTTATAAGAAGAACGTCTCCAAATGCCCTTTGATCAGGTAACTAAGTACTAACAGCTTTGTTGTTGTTTCTTTCTTTCTTTCTTTTTTTTTTTTTTGCAACCTCTGTCATTTTCTTAACTCAGCATTCCCGAACTGAGTATACTCATAATGCACTTCTGGGAATAAAGGGATACAACATTAAAGAAGTTCAGGAAATTTTACATGTTATATCCACTTCTAGAGATTTGCAATGCTCATTAGCACATTAAAGAATGAAAGACCTTGCAGTATGAAAATCTTATAAACCCACGGACCCTTTTTTAAAGGCATACCTTTCAAAATCTTGGAGAGCTAGCATTCTATGGAACTCTATTTGGTAAATGGTATTTTTATTCAGTAAAATGTTTTACTTTTATTTTTTGATCTTTCATTTTTTATTTTGTTTATTGGAGATCAAGGCTAAGATATGAAACCTTCCATTAAATTATCCCCCTCTCCACTGGACCAGTAGAAAGGCAGAACTGAACAATTACAGCCCTTCCCTGTGGGTCAACTGCTCACAGAGAGGAAGAGGGGGAGAGAAACTGTGTGTCCTGACACATGGCCTCTCCAAAAAAGAGAGAGGAAGTCGCTGAGAACTTTATGCTCAGTCACTTCCTTGCCACTATCTTGTAAGTCACTTGTCCTTTGGGGAAAAGGGGCCCTGTACAAACTGCAGAGAACTCCACCTGGGCCCCAGGAGTTCCCTTCCCTTCACATACAGCCTTCTGATTTTTGAGTCTTCCTTTAGCAACAAACCAGGAAGACTGTGCATGCCAGTGTTGAATTTATTATTGTAGTAAAATATGGCAAAGTTGATTTTTATCTTTAGTGATGAGTATAACCAGCCACAGGACAAATTTAGAGATCAGAGGAGCTGAGTTCTAGACTATGCCAGTTTGAATGTATTATGTTCCCCCAAACACCATTATCTTTGATGTAATCTTGTGTGGGCAGATGTATCAGTTTTGATTAGATTGTGATTCTTTGAGTGTTTCCATGGAGGTGTGCCCCACCCAACTGTGGGTGACGACTCTGATTAGATATTTCCATGGAGGCATGGCACCACCCATTCAGGGTGGGCCTTGATCAGTGGAGCCATATAAATGAGCTGACAAACAGAAGGAACTCAGTGCAGCTGAGAGTGACCTTTTGAAGAGGAGCTACAGCCAAGAGGGGCACTTTGAAGAAAGCACAGGAGCTGCAGATGAGAGACAGTTTGAAGACTGTGGTTGAAAGCAGACTCTTGCTCTGGAGAAGCTGAGAGAGGACAAATATCCCAAGTGCAACTAAGAGTGACATTTTTGAGGAACTGCAGCCTAGAGAGGAACATCCTGGGAGAAAGCCATTTTGAAACCAGAACTTTGGAGCAGATGCCAGCCACGTGCCTTCCCAGAGAACAGAGGTTTTCCGGACACTGTTGGCCATCCTCCAGTGAAGGTATCCAATTACCGATGTGTTACCTTGGACGCTTTATGGCCTTAAGACTGTAACTGTGTAATCAAATAAATCCCCTTTTATAAAGGCCAATCCGTCTCTGG
>PVKY010008178.1:0-14276 GCA_004027775.1 Bradypus variegatus
GCGCACTGTTTGATTAACAAAATCTAATGTGGCTCGATCCATTCCAATCGATATAATCAAACAACAAATTTTGTAGGCAACTCAGAATACAGCTCTTTTGAAACTACTTGACACCTTTAGATAAGAATTAAAGGCAACACGTATAACTGATATAATCTCGATCTTTTCATTTGTAAATATTGAGTTTTCTTTCTGCACATTTTAATCTTTGTTTCCCTTTTGATTTTTCCGAAGGTGCCAAATTCCATTTAACTTTTTTATAAGTCTTTGTAAAATTTTAAATGCATAAGTGGGGAGGGGGGGCGGGACAGGGGAACCACAAAGTAGTTAACTTCAGCAGTTAGCTCTTTCTTTTTTTTCTCTCTCTCTCCATCTTCTTTCTTTCTTTCTGCAAGCTTTTCTAGATGCATTGTAGTTGTCTGGCTTAGAAGCAAATTCAAGTTATTTTAATGTACAAACAAAATGGATAAGGGGATATCCTCATTTATATAGACTATGTTCTGGATGAAAAAGACAGGAGTACAAGTTGATGAGCAATACTTGTGAAGTAAATCTGGAGATGGAACAGCGCACTGGGATTGGGGGAGGGCTGCGTGGGAGGGGCACACTGTCAACATAGCCGATCCTGTTACGTTTAAGGGTAGCCTCGTAGGTTGAATTTCTAGTTGCTTCATGGTAAATGCATCCAAATAAGCCATACTGGATTGCAGTGTTTATTTCTGTAGGATGTTTAAGGACTTCCTCTCTCCCACAATTCCTCTTGACTGCACACAGCACCCACTTCCAGCCCCGAGCATGCTGCTGCCACTGGGTAGACCTAGAATTCCTCTTCTTTAGTTTCTTGTCTATTGGACTCACTTTCATTCAATCCAAATACATCCAGAAGGGTAAGGCAGTTTTAAAAATGTGAAAACATTTTAAATGATAGCAGGGAATTCTTAGATATTGCAAATGCCTTTTACTTAACTGTGCCCAGCAGGCTGGGCACATTGAAAAGCCCAAATATTTTGAAAAAACTTGAGCGGATTTAACAAGGGTAACCAGCTTGGAGTCTAGCAACTTGACAATGTGTTTACCAATCTGGGGGCTTGTTTTTCTTTTCTTTTAAATAAATGGCAGTTAATTGGCATCATACTAAACATTGAAGAGAGGAGGATTTATTTATTGTCACTGGGAATCTGACCACTATACTGTCTCTGTTTTATCTTTTATTTTAAATTGTATTCTAAGTAATAGGTTTTTTTTTTTGAATGGATTTATATCTTTTCTTTTTTAAATGAAAGTTAGTTATAATACCCATCGCCTAAGGCCAATAGAGATTTGTAGGCTTAAAGGGATCACAATTTGGAGAAGACAACTGTGTTTTACAAGGAAAGAAACCTGCTCAGCAGTCAGGTCAGTTGAAAGTGCACGTTTGTGTCTGTACCACTCCAGGGGGTTCCACAGAGCCTGCAGATTCCTGTTGGCTCCAATCTTCAATGACATATTATGCTTTAACACATAACTGCATTGGATGTGCCATCCCTGTATAGTCATTGTTCTGTATATTAACATTTAACACTGCTGTGATTGCTCAAGGACATTTTATGTTACTATGGCTCTAAAGCAAAGGCATGATTATTAGGAACTACTTAAGCTTTTTTTTCCTTTGAAAAACAAGCTCCTTTTCAGAAAATAAGCAACAGTAGTGCCTGTGGTTTAGGCCACCAATCCTGATGACTAAAAGTAGCTGATGCATTGTGCATATGATGCTTGAGATGGTTTTTGCAAAAGCAGAAATCACTGCAAGGTAATTACAATAGATAAAAGTGGTATTTTAAATGTTTGAAATAAATGGATGTAACTGTACCTTGGTACAGCTTTTCAGTTGTTTAGTTTTTAAACATTAGTATAAACTGAATAAATTTAATATAAAATGTTGCCAAATTCAGTGTAGAAAGAATGTGACAAAACATCTTGGGTAGTTCCGTTTGTGTTTTTTGCATATTGTAAAAGCAGTGTCACCACTAAAAATAAAGAAATCGTTTCTAAAGGTAAATTATTGTGGTTTAGTTGTTAGTTTGTACTGAGAGTTGACCTCTCCCTGTGAGTTTTTTGTTCTAAACTTGTATAAATAACAATTGTGTAACGTGTCTCCCTTCTACATTGTAACAATTGCTTCAGCCTACATTATAAATAAAGAACCACTAGAAAAAGATGTCCTGTATTTCAACTCTTATTCTCCGGCTGAGGACTTAGCCAAATGTTAGAAGATGGACTGAGCTCTAAACTGAGCTTGTTTCCTTACTTGGAAAACTGAGGGACATTATTTTTTTGATGGTTATGAGCCCTGAGGACACTAGTTGCTTGAACTGGTTAACAATTCCACTGAATTAACAAGAACTAAAAACAGTAGTTTTTAGATGAGTTTTAAAAACCACTATACCTTTTAAAGAAGCTTCTTCAAACACTTAAGAGTTCTGCTACGCCCTTACCTTTGAGTCTGTGGACAATGCAAACTACTGTAGAGAAAGCAAAGTCAGAAAACCACCTCCAAAATATGTGCCACCCAAACACTTACATCCCAGAGTGGATCCCTGAACCTAATGAGCAAACCTCTACTCCTAAAAGAACTTCATAAGCTCTGTGCTTATTTGTTCCAAGTGTGCTGAGGGGAAATTGTCTTTTTAGTAAAAACTAAAATTTCATTAACGGACTCTTCAGAAAACAAAAAAGGTATTTTAAGCCCTCAGTATTATTAACTATCTTCTCGCCTTTGTATCCCCTCCAGTCACAGAGCTAATTAAGTGTTAAAACTTCAATTCAGTTTTCAGAGCAAATTGCAGTCTGCTTCCACTGCCACACTTTCCCTTATTGCTAACTTGCTCTAGATATGATTTACTGAGGAAGAAAAGAACATTATTTGACTACATTTCACATGATTTTCTTTACAAGTACAATGGATAAGAAAGCAGTGACAAGTGGCCCAGGAACTTGGCATCATGTTAATCCTTGGACTAAAAAAAACAGTCAGAGCAGACCATGTTTAGTTATTTTTATTAGGGCAAGTGTGTGTATATTCTGTGACTTATTTCACTTGCAAATGTGAAGAGTGAGGCATCTTCCTCTCTCTCTACATGGGCCGCTCCCGAGGCCTGGTTACAATGTGCCACCACATCGGGGGCAAATCACCTGCCTTCCGGGCAGGGGGTAAAGCTTCACTCTTGGGACCACCAGGCGGGGTTTCCTCCTGGAGCTGCTTAACCTGGAAGCGGGCAGAGAAGAAACGAAGGAGCCTGACTTTGTGAAATCTGGCCACTGCAGCAAAAGTTACCAGTTTTGTTTCTACTGTGCATCATCTTACATTCTACTGATCCTCACGATCGAAAAGTGATTTTTTATGTGCAACGCCTGCTTTTTTTATATGCCTGCATTTTACTCAGAAAAGCTTTTTTCCTTAAAGACTTTTCCAATCAATCTCATGACAGCAAAGCTGAGAAGAAACCTGCCTATCCCTCCTTTTATTCATTAAGCAAAACCATGACAATTACCATTCCAATTCCCCTTGTTATGGTCCCCGAATATTTGTGTCTCAGCCAAGTGCTATCCTAGCACCATTAAAGAACCTCAGTTCGTACAGACTAGGGATGACTAGTTGCAAGTAGCAACCAGGACAAAAAATCACATGAAACCACCTGTAAAACATGTCTCAGTTCCTCCTAGTGTTGCCCAGCTACCCCCAGTTCTAGAGACTGCCAAGATCAGTGTGAGGCTGTTGGAAAAGAAGAAGAGACCTAAGAGACCCATTTCCTAGATCAATCATTTCTGAAATTCTCTCCAGAAAAATCAGTTCTATAATGGGGCTGATCTGGGCCTCCAAACACCTATGCTGGGTTATCATGAGTGATCAGTTACAGAATGAACCAACCTTTACAGGAATAAATATCTCAAAGCATATAACTGCTGACACATTTCTAACAGAACATTGCCTCCCTTGGGTGTAGCCACTCCACCTAGTGCCAACAGTCAACATCTTGGACCTTATCACCAGAACTGGCACAGCTCTTAAAATCCTGAATTCAAATGCCCCACTGTCCAACCACTGCGCCTTTCCTTCCAGTTCTTGCTTTATATGCTCCCTTGAAAACAATTCTCGAAATTCAGAGATTGCCAATCAACTGATGCCCACCTTCCCCCTCCCCACCCCGCCAACTTAATCATCAGCCTCCTACCTTTTCTTCCCTTCTTTATCCAGCTTAGATCCCATCATGACAATCATTCCCTTCTGAATAAACTCAAATCCTCTGTCACTCCCTGTACAATGGCCAAACCATACCATCCACTTTCAGGCCTGCATCTATGCAGCTTAGTATTGCTTACAAAAAAAAAAAAAAGAATTCCAGAACAGATGGGTGTCATAATACAGTAATTATTCCCAACTTCAAATAGGCCTTGACCACTCTTGGTAATCCTACTAGATTCACCATCAAGCTCATCTTCTCCCCACCAATTACGCCTTTTCTGCATTCCCCAAACATACCACCCCCATTTCTTCTTGGCTTTCCTTACTTGACTAAGACAACAGAATCCACTACACAGAAGTCTGTGATCTCCCCATCACAACTTCTAACCCAAATGGATTTACATACAGCTACTGTCCAATCACAATGGAGGAAGAACCCCTTCTTCCAAAGGCCAGTCACCTCCCTGTATTATCGGGATCCCATCCTCCCTTCTTTTCACAAACCTTCCTCCTTCACCGAGTCTGTCTCTCTTCAACATTATCAATTCCCCCCATCCCCAAATTTTCTAATCAGCTTACATGTACTAGCACATTTCATCTTAAAAGAAAACAGTCCCTTGGCCTGCATTTACTTACTACCCAATTTCTCTGCTCCCCGCAAATCTCAAAAGTCACCACCCCTCCTGTTTCCTCCTCTCCCTTCTAGCCACTCTTCAACTCAGTGTGACAAATGCCAAGGGAAAGGGTCTATTCAAGGCCACTAATGCTCTCCTTGTTTCAAAGTCTGTGGATATTATTTTGTATCCTCATCCTACTCCACCTCTTAACAACTTTCAGTAAAGATGCCTTTCGCCCCTGATTCTTGAAACACATTCTTGGGCTCTATCACACACCCTCCTGATTTTCCCTCTACCTCCCTGGAAACTCCGCAGCCTTCTCTTCCTGATGTCTATGAGTGGGAGCTCCTCAAGGGTTGGTCCTGTACCTCTTCTTCTTTCCCCACACTCTCCCTCTAAGAGTCTCATATATTTCCATAGCTTTAAAAACCATAACTCACAAATTTTTATTTCTAGCCAAACCTCTTCTCTGAGTTTCGGTTCCTATATCCAGTGTTGCCCACGGTCTCACAGGATTCTCAAGCTTAACCGTTCCAAAATGGAACTCTTGACAGTTAACCTTGACAACTGATCTTTCCTCAGTCTTCCCTATCTCAGTGAACACCACCACCAAACTCCAAATGTTAAATCTTAAAACCGGGAATCATTCTTGATTCTGTCCACTTTTCTGCCTGTTCCCCACATCCAATCAATCTTCATATCCCTCCAAAAGATATCTTGAATCTGTCCATTTTCATGTCTACTGCGTTCACCCTAGTGCTGTTCACCATAATCTTTTGACTAAACTACTGCAATAGCCCCAAACTGATCTCTCCACTTCTCTTCTTGCCCTTGCCAATATATTTTTCACATTACTGCAAGATTGTATATTTAAAAACATACATCAAACCATCATAAGATTACTGAAAG
The DNA here is from genome assembly GCA_004027775.1 of Bradypus variegatus. Taxonomy (NCBI): domain Eukaryota; kingdom Metazoa; phylum Chordata; class Mammalia; order Pilosa; family Bradypodidae; genus Bradypus; species Bradypus variegatus. The sequence continues at coordinate 5,749 of PVKY010008178.1, forward strand.
ATGCCTAAGATTCTGGTGGAGAGGAAAGTTTAAGGGAGCATAGAGGATAGCAAGAAGGTCAGGCAAAGGACTGAGTAGGAGAAGCAAAATTAGAGAACAGAAAAGGCTAAAAGACCAGGGAATACATTTTAACCTATGTGTAGGATGGTTGTGAATGCTGAAATTAACACACTAAGAAACTAAAGCATAGCTGAGAAGCAAGGGGCCAGGATGACTGTTGAGGCTGGAATCTGGCCATCTGAACATGGAGAACAGAACCTGAGCTCCTTTCTGTACTGACCATGTGGGCCAAGCTATATGGGGAAATGCAAGTCAGCCTCACCTCTCGCTCCCAGCTTTCCATCCGCAGTTTCTTCCACTGCTCTCTCTTGGCAAAGTAATCGGGGTACATTGCCTTCTCCGAAGGATGCCAGTCATCTAAGCACCACTCAGGAACCTGTCATGAGAGGAAACCATGGATGGTGACATTTCACAGGACTCATTTACAAGGACAGGACCTGCTTAGGAGATAGGAGACAAAAATCAAGGTGCATTTTTATAATCATTTATAATCATTGCCAAGTATCAGACTGTTTCTGACACTAAGCAGTTAACAGAAGAGGAGAAGCAAGGAACAAAATTTTAGCAGAATGCCTTACCTAAGAGTAAAACTGCTTATGGTTGAAAAATAGCAACATCAAAGAAATCTGGCATCATTCCTTCCCTACCTGCATTCTCTAAATAAACAGAGTGGTTTTATGTTATTTGGAAGTTTTACTCAGAATTTCTCAGAAATGCTAAGCACCAGTCCAAATTGGTTAACTTCAAGGTCCAAAAGTGAGTTATTCACCAATTAACTTAGTACCCTGCGCTGCAAAAAGTTTATTTCAAGACCTTGGAGCTGAATTTAGAAAGAAAGTCTTAATGGCATATAGGACAGAAAAAGCTGTAAGACAAGTATCTACAGCTATCAGGAAAGAAATTGCCTAGCTGCTCCCAAAAAGGCAAGCGGTTTCTTAGGCTGAGTTTTGGGACTGGAGAAACAGAGGGTGCCTCTCAGGAGGCAGTCACACGGTAATCCTCACCTACCTTGTAACACTCATACCTCTCATAGGAGGTACCCCCAGGTGAATCTGGGAAGATATATGGCTGTGGATGCTGATTGTACCAGAATTCCTCCTCCGCCTCCTTCAACAGCTGGGTGGCCTTCACCATATCCTTTTCATTCTTATGTTCTTCAAACCGGGCTCTCATCAAACAAGCAAAATACCGGTATTTATCCCTGAAACCAAAATGATTTTGGAGATGAGATATGTTACCTATTTAATCAGGCAGTACTACTGTCTGACAGAGGCCGTGCTCCCACCAATACCAGCTGGAGGAGTAGTGTAATTTCCCAGCACCTTCCCCAACCCTGCCAATGGAGCTGAGGTACAGCATTATGTCCGCTTCCTCTCCAGCCCCTAAACGTCACCGATGCACCCATGACCAAAATCACTGTAATAAACCTAAGCTGAACCACTTTCTCCTCTCTCCTCCAACAAAGGAATGATGAATAAAATGAAAAGGGAAAAGATAATCAGCAAAAGAGAAAAATTATAGCCTCTGTAGGACCATTCAGTGTTCACTAAATGATAGCTTACTAAAGTTCCTCCTACTTTGTGCCAGGAACTGTGCTAAATTCTGGAGTTACAAAGGTGAATAAGGAGGCACGTCTTCCATGGAGGGAACAGTATTGCTCAAATCAGACAGATCTGGGTTGGAATCCTAACTCTGACATTAGCTGCAAGACCTTAAGCAAGTTATGGTCAGGTTCTGGAAGAAACTGCAGAAGACATAAGTTAGATAAGAAGGCATGAAGTGGGCAGCCATGACGGTGATGGACTGGCAACGGTAGAGACATTTAGAATACCACATCATGAAAGTGGGTTCTTGAGTCAGAAATCTGGGCCTGTATCTTAGTGGCTCTACTGCTTACTGGCTGTGAGCTCTGGGGTAAAGTTACTGAATGTCTTTAGTCCACAGGTTCCTCCACTATAAAACAATGTTAATAACAGTATTTATATCTTAAGGTTGTTGTAAAAGAGTCAATGAGTTAAAACACTTACACACTTCAGCAAGTGCCTTAAACATCATAAACACTCAATGTCAGCTACTAGTATTATTACCTTGGAGAGAGAATTTACAAAAAAATCAGTGTCCTACCATACATGGTGTACACAATATGTGTGTTACTGGAAGAGAAGTAAATAGCAAGTACCTGAGAACAATTCTGAGGCTTTAGTGACTGACTTGCTAGTAATGCCATTAGCTGAAACAGGGAATTTGGGAGGATCAGAATGGGGGCAGTGAAAAGAATATGAGTTTGGTTTTAGAGAACTTAGACAAGTTGAGTTTCAGAGATCTGTAGGTGGTCTAACAAACAATTGGAAAGCAATCTAAAGACAGACAAATGAGCACAGTGGCAACTCAAATTCCAACATGGATGAAGCTGCTCAAAGTATGTACAGCAACAACAGAAGGCCAGAAACACAGAACAAACAGCAATGTGAGGGCAAGTGGAAGAGGAAAATCAGGCGAACACTGAGAAAGGATGTCAGTGAGATTTTAAAAACTGAGTCACTGCTGTCATGGTAGCTACTTTAATCATTTCTTTCATGATTCTAATATAATTCTATAAATTCTAATATTCCCAACAGCTCAGCATTGCCAGAATTCTTGATGGTTCAACTTCATCTTTATAAGACTCAATGAAGACTGACTGTCTATATTATCTATTTGTGTATATGTCCATCTTCTCCACTAACCCACAAGCTGCTGCAGCTTCAAAAGAGAACTTATTACCTTTACTTATTTGGCACCCAGCTTAGAACCTGAATAGCAAATTCCCTCAAAAAAAGGAATGAGGGACAACTCAGGGAAGAAACTAAAAATCCTACAACATTGTACCTGGCCATCTTCCTGCCAAAGAGAAGTACAAAAATTATTTCCATTAATCACAAACATGCAGTTTGGACTTCAAGGAAGGATACCCCCTGCACTTCTTCCAGGCCTCCCCAGTTTCCCATCTTTTAGATATTTTTCCCTGAAGCCCTTCTCCTGGAGCTAGATTTTAGGATTCTGACAAGGGAGTGGAGGCCTGGCATTCTCACATCTTGAGTTGTCACGCCACCTGGCACAGTACTTGGATCGAAAATTTCTAAGACTAGTCTCAGAAGAGAGAGATGGAAGAAAAGAATTATTGGAGGACAAGTCGTCCAAGGTCTCGCAGTTACGGGCGACAAAGCCTCGATTCCAACCCGGGGCTATGGGTGGGCTCTCGAGGCCGGGAGCCCCTTCCCATCCCATCCCCAAGATCCTTGGGCTGCCGAGTCCCCCGGGACCACTCTGTCTCCATGGGGTCCCCGGAGCCACCTCCCGGCGCCCTGAGTTCCCCTCTCCCACCTGTGGATGCACCAGGACTCGAGGTGGCGCAGCGCCCGCTTATAAAGCCGCAACACCTTCTGCTGGTGAGTCAGGTAGGCCGCCGGCGCCGAGAACGCCATGACGGCACGCTCACCTTGAGCAGCCGCGGGGACTCCCGGGAAACCGGAGGCCGGCGACCGGAAGGGCGGGGCGAGCGACGACCACTTCCGCTTCCGCTGGGGAAGAGTCTTGTCTACAGTCATGAGTCGCTTCAAGTTCATCGGTAAGAGGTCGCTTTTCTTGGCCCCGGTGTCTTTCTGGCCAGCTGCGGACATGGCTCACCGCGGCCAAAAGGATCAGTGAGCTCCCGTGCATTCTGAGGGTTGAAAGGACCACTCAATGAAAGAGGGTGCGACTGAGGCTTCTGGGTGCTGATGTTGTTCTGGTTCTTGATCTAGGTGCTGGTTTCACGAGTGTGCTTATGTGCGAAAACTCACGGGCTGTGCAGTTATGGTTTGTGGTCTTGTTCACATATGTGATATTCAATTAAAAGGGAAGCGAACCTACCAAAAACATAAAAACTGGCCAGTCTCTGTTTTCCCTTTATCACCTTTGCCGCCCCCCCGCCCCTTCTCCTCTCCGTGGCCGTGGTTTGACCTCTGCGAGGGACCCGCTCACGCCATTTGTTCGTTCCTGTCTTAGTTATTGACCGTCTCTGGTGGGCCTGGCACGGGCCTGGAAACACAGGGCTCTAAGAACCCCGTCCCTGCTTTCTTGGTATCATCTGGGGGAGAAACTGGAGGACACAAATAATGGGGAGAAAAAACAGACTGATACTTAGTAAGTTCAGTAATCCATTCAGCATCGGTGGAAAAAAAACAGGGTGAATGTGACAGGGAAACAAAGGGGAATAAATACTTACTGCCAGGCACTTGAGAAAACCTGGGGCACATTGTGAGAGGTAGGATTAGAAAAGTAACTTGGGACAGGAAGTCTCACTGAGGAGGTTACTTTTACTCTGTAAGGAATGGAGCTCCACTGCGGGTCTTTGACAGGCATTCATCAGTATGTCACTGATCGCTAATTATGTGCCAGGAACCACACGGGTTTTGGGATACATCTGTGGGGGTATGATGCACAACCCTTCTCTTTGTGGAGCTTCAGTCATTTGAAGGTGGGACAGGACAATAGTCCCATCTCTGCTTTAGTAAGGTAATTCTGGAAGCTATTGAGTAGGTTTAATGGGGGATGTGAAGAGAACAGCATTTCAGAGCTTGAACTAGGGCAGTGGGAAAGGGAGAGAGAAATGAAATAAATGGTTACAGGCAGGATTTAGCTGCTGAGGGTTTATGGGAGATAAGGGAGAGTGAGTAGTCAAAGATGACTCAGGTTTGGGGGCATGGTATGATAAACCTAAATACAAAATGGAAACATTGCTAGTTTGGCACTGAGTGGGAGATATGAAGTCCATTTAGATTAGGTTAAGGTTGAAATTCTTACAGGGATTCCAGGTGGGGACGATTACCAGGCAAATGCTTCGGCACTCAGGAGAGGGGTTAGGATTATAGACTTTGATTGGAGTTACTTTAAGCAGTGTTATTTTTTTCCAAAGACATTGTGCTAAGTACTATGGTCTGGTGGTCTTAGTGCAGTTAATTTTCAGACTAGAGAGGTAAGACCTATGTACAGTCAAATGCAAAGAAGAACGTGTCAAGTGCTCTAAAAGAGATAAAATGCTGTGTGGGAGCCAACAGGGATCCTCAAAGGTTGTCAGACTGTCCAAGATAATGGTGATCTCAGCCTCCCCACTCCAATTCATAATATAATTAACAGGGAAATGGAATAAAACAGGCATATAAAAACATGCACAAATATCAGGTATTTTTTCTTTTTTATACTAAAAATGGGATCATACGATACATTCTACCTTTTCTATGCGACTTACTCTGAAACAGTCTTAATCTATGTCATTTATAAAATTCTGGTTCTGACCCTGTATGTTGATTTCTTTGCCTTCTGATGAGTCATGAACAATATTTGGAAAAACACCATATTAGACCCAAGGAAGGTTGGTCCATGCACAAGCTTGACAGGGAACATGTAAAACCAAATTCATAAAAAAGCAGCCTTAGATTTTGATTTAGAACAGCTGGCTATCCCCTTATTCCTGGGATATTTTCAATCCTTTTACATTTCCCTCTTCTCTAATTGCATACCATATGTCTTTTTGTTAAAGTTGCTCCAGACAAAGCATCTTAGTGGCCTAGTGCTTCTAATGTGGGAAAGGGGGGTGGGGAGCAGAACTATTGTATATTACAAGAATAGAAAACATTGACTGCACCCTAAGGGGGACACTTCTACAATATTGTGTTCTAGGTTATGCCTGAGATGAATTTCTGTGACTTGATTTTTTTCCAACCATTTCAATATGTAAAAACCATTCTTAGCTCAGGGTCAGACAAAAACAGGCAATGGGTTGGATTTGGCACGCAGTCGTATTTGTCATCCCCCTAAGAAACAAGCACTATTCCTAAAAAGGAATAAACACTCACCTGATTTTGGAGAAGAAAAGAATTTATTTGCAATCTTGCAAGAACAGGCACCCAACCCAAATGTGGGGGGTTGGCACACAGAACAATAGACCCAGCAGTATTTATTCCCTAGGCCTAACCGCAAGTCCCTCCCCTGTTTCTCCAGTGGCTGGATACTTCAGAGGTTACATGCTATTCGACTAGCCCGGGCAAGTTTGAAACATGCAGCCTGCCCAAATTGGAAACATTTGAAAAAAAAGTTTCCTGTGCAAACTTGGAACATTTGAAACAAGTCCCCACCCCCCTTTCCTTTGTTCTTTAACTGCAGAGCCAGTCTGAGCTAGTTTGGTAACAACTCATGAAGCTATTTTAGGAACCTCTACCACCACCACCCCCAGTCTCCACCTTGCAAGGACAGTGGGCGGATAAACAGGAGGACTGGCCACCAATTATAGCTTGGCTTCTTGACCCTCTGCCATTTCCCTGAGCTGCCCCACCCTATACGAAAGCTAAACTTTCTAATTCTCACACCTTGATTTAGCGCATTCTCTTTTTCATGGCACTGACTTGCTGAAGGAACTGGGCTGGTTGTCCCAAAGAATATCCTGTTGTCTGGGTTTGTCTGTTTGCTACATAATGGTATCATTTAGCTTGTTCATCAATCCTGGATATTTACTGTAAGCTTAAATTTATAATTAAAGGCTAAGAGGATCTAAAACAATTTTAAATGCCCTATTTGCTATCCCTTTGTATCCACAGATCACAGGTGACAGCGCTAGGACATGGTTGCTGAGCCCAAGCAGTAAGGCTTCAGTTTGGAAATGTCTTTCTTTTGGTTGCAAGCAGTGCAAACAATTTTCCACTCTCTTATTTTGTATTGAAAAGTGAAGCTCATTAATACTTGAAGTTTTTTTTTAAACAGGTACACAATTTAAAATATGCATTTTATACACATTATTTTCAACAGTTGTACATTTGTTGTGTGGCACAGTCTTAAAAATTTGCTGATTCATAAGTTTGTAAAACAAAAACGTTACAAAACTCATCAAAAACTCACAAACTCATCAGAAAGTTTTTTTGGAAGACTAGAAAAAATATTTTACTGTCTTAATCATGCATTACACAAACAGAATCTTCAGTTATACCATTAAACTAAACTTATCTGAAAAAATAAAAACAGGGATAACTACTCCAAACAGCAGATCTGTTTCCTGATTCAACTATTTTTGTATCCTATTTGTAATGCACATAAAATTTTTACTCAAATAATAAAACCCAGTGAAGCAAATAAGACTTTTAAAGCCAGCTATTTAAAGAAAAAAAAATTAATGGGAAAAAAATTACTGATCTGTATAGAGTGATATGCCACTTAATGTTTGAATCCCTCAATTTCTCCCTTAATCAGAAGTGATAATGTTTCGCTTTGCCTTTTTTTTCTTCTTCTTCTTCTTTTTTTCTCATTCTCTCCCACCCCCATCTCCCACTTTTTTCATTTCCAAGCTGGTACTGCATAGAAATTGGTTTTCATACTGTATTTGTATACTTTGTGAGTTTATTGCCATTAGAGGTACTTCCAACAGGAACTGTTTTAATTTAAAAGATATGATCCCTTATCCAGATCAGAACATTTTGAACAAGTTAAATAAATAGGATCTTAGCTGGCTTTATTTTTGTAGTTGCAAATGAGTCTTATGTACAAAATAGGTTGACTCACATTTGATTATTCAATAATGTGGTCTTGGATGGGGAGAATTAATCACTTAAGATGGTATGACAATATAGCTAATGTTCACTAAAATTCCATTTATTGTTGGCATGTTACAGCATTTGTACTGTCCTCAATAATAATACTTGCTGTTATACTTCATAGGGCTTTTATTTAGTGAAATGGCAAATCCCTGGGAGGAGAAAATCCTACCTGGAGGGGCATGCTCTGAAAGGCCTAGTGATTTACTTAGAATCATTCAGCTAATAAGTAGGAGAGCAAGGAATTCTGACAATAAAGCCCATCATTCTATTGTCCCTAACTGCACATCTCCATTTTACTGTATTTCTTGAATACTTTTATTTGATCAATTTGAATTTTTCTTTGACCCTCTATGTTGTCTTACTTAGCTTCATCACCCTGTAGATATTTGCTGGTGAGTGAGTGGGTAAGAATTGGAATGGTTTATATCCCAGAGACCTTCCAGTAGAGGAGAGAGGAGAACTTAGAGGACTTGGACCTGAATAACATAAGACTCCAGAAAAAGAAGATATTCGCTATGAAACTTCATGGCTTAGGTGATGTAGCCTATTTATCAGTGAGTAGAAGCAGCTTGGATATCAGACTGAGGAATACACTTCAGGCAAACCATAATACCAGAAGAAAAAGGGCCAAGGTCTGTAAGTTACAAGGGATTCTTGCAGAAAAGGGAAGAAATTGGTGACAGGGCTAGTGCAGGATATCCGAAAGCCTGGGTATCGGAGGCCGAATGTGAAACAATAAGTACACCAGCATAGAGAAGGAAGGACTGGCTTACATCAAGAAGACAGTTCTAAGAGGAAGTGATATCACCTGTAATTGGCTTCAACTAGCACCCGCCTCAAGGTGTGTCCATTCAGATAAGGGTT
>PVKY010008179.1:0-14222 GCA_004027775.1 Bradypus variegatus
CCCCCCTACGCGGATGCACCGCCGTCTGGTGACAGGCCTTTCTTCACTGACGGACAGCAAAGTGGTCATGGACATTTTGTTGCTGCTCGCCGGTCTTGGGGTATGCGTGGAGTCCATACATCCGTGGAACTAAGTCCTAGAGGTGGACTTCGTGGTCCAAGGACGTGGGTGTTTTTAATTTTTAACATCTTCAAGTTGCCTACCCAAGGGAGAATCAACTTACCATCCTGCCAGCAAGGTAGGGCAGAGCTGGTTTTTCCTTGCCTTCCTGTATTGTCAGATCTTCCTGTATTATCTGCCCATCTTTGAGCTGAAAGTGGTATTTCTTAGTTTTCATGTGCATTTCCTTATATGTAAAGTTGAGTATCTTCTCTCATGTTTAAGAGCCATGGTTTTTTTCTTTCAGCTATTTCCTTTGCTCATTTCTGTTACTTTTTTTAAAAAAATTATTTATGAGAGTGCTAGAAGGAGAAGCCAGAAGGTGGAAATAAGTGAATCCAGAAGAGAAAGGAAAGACCTGGAGATCTCCAGGACAGATCACACCTATAACCGATATTGATGAGACTTTGTACTTTGCAGTGTTCCTGAAATGACTTAAGGCTTTCGGGATATTATGATGGAATGAATATATTTTGCATAGAGAAAGGACATGTTTTGGGGGGCCAGATGGTGGAGTGTGGTGGTTTGAAGCTGTATGTAACCCAGGGAAACATATTCTTAAACTTAATCCATTCCTGTGGGTATAAACCCATTGTAAGTAGGACCTTTCCATGAGGTTACTTCAGTTAAGGTGTGTCTCGGCCCAATCAGGATGGCTCTTAATCCTATTACTAGGGTCCTTCATAAGCAGAATGAAATTCAGACACAGGGAGAGAAAGCCACCAGAGGAGTAGCTAGAAGCTGGAAATAAATGGAATCCAGAAGAGAAGGGAGAGACCTGGAGACGCTGCTATGTGCCTTGCCATGGGAAAAATGAAGAACCAGGGACTGCCGGCAGCCAGCCCCAGAACACCAGTCTTTGGGAAGAAAGCATTGCTTTAATGATGCCATGATTTGGACTTTTCCCTAGCCTTAAAACATGAGCAAATTTGTTTAAGCCATAAATAAATAAATAAATAAATACATACATACATACATGCATACATACATACATACATACATAGTGCTATGTGTAAAGGATTTCCCTCTTATCTAAGACCACCATTTTGATCAAGAAACAGCTCTTGTACGGCTTGGTGGGGCTGTCCAATCAGTGGCCAACTTTACCAGCCATCAAATGATCCTGGAAAGTCTTGCTTGGTTCTTGGGTAGGTATGAGTGAGCAGCTCAAGTGGCGAACTCCTCCTTGTGATCAGCCAGGGGACATTGTCAGTCCCTCCCTCAAGAGATCAGAATCTGTAACTTAGGGTCCCTTGGATGAGCGGCTGTTGAGAACAGCCCATGGCTGGCAGGGTGGCTTCCTCACACTGCCCGTAGCATACTGGGTGATGGGTAAGTTCTTTACCTGTTGGTGTGTGTTTCTGGTGTGTATGAGGGTGTGATGTTTAGGTTCATTGTCGACTTGGCCAGATGATGGTACCCAGGTATCTGGTCAAGCAAGCACTGACCTAACGTTGCTGTGAGGACATTTGTGGCTGGGTAATAAACCAACAGGCTGGTTTATTAAATCATCAGTCAATTGGCTGCAGCTGTGACTGATGACGTCGATGAAGGGCATGTCTTCCACAATGAGAGAATGCAATCAGCTGAATTTAATCCAGTCAGTGGAAGACTTTTAAGTGAGACAGACAGAAGACCTTCACTACTTCTTCAGCTGACCAGCAAAGCATTTCCTTAGGAGTTCGTCAAAGTTGCCAGTTCATTTCCTGAGGAGCTGAGGAGTTTATCAAACACCTTTGTCAAAGCTGTCAGTTCATTGCCTGAGGAGTTCATTGAACATCTTCATTGGAGTTGCCAGTTTGCTGCCTGCCCTATTGAATCTGGACTTGTGCATACCCACAGTTGCATTAGACACTTTTATAAATCTTGTACTTACAGATATTTCTTGTTGATTCTGTTTTGCTAGAGAACCCTAAGTAATACAGAGGGAGATAAGGAAGTCTACTGCTCTGAGAAATGCAAGCCCCATGCCAACCAAGTGGCTGCTGTGAGTCGGTACTGTAAAGCCCTTTGCTTGCAAACGCCAGCTCTCAGCTCCGTTGCCATCCTAGTCCCGGTCACCATTGCCTTCCTGGCCTCTCAGCTTTGCCCTCCCAGCTGCAGGCCATTCACACACAGCCAGAGGGCACCTGTTAACTTAGCAACCTCTCTCCTGTTCCGGGACCTTGCTGTTCCTTGTGCTTCTGATGCTGTTCCCTCTCTTCTTGGCACAGCTGGCTCCTGGGCACCCACAGAGCTCAGCTGTCTCCTGAGAGAGGTCCTCCCTTATCTCCATCTGAAGTAGCCTCCCCCAGGCCTTTTCTGTCCACATCACCAGGTTTTGTTCATGGCAGATACTAACATCTAACAATCTTCTTTATTGATTTAGTTGATTTTTCTTTTTCCCTCAGTGCAACACAGGCCTCATGCAGGCAGGTGCCTCATCTGGTTTACTAACACTGCCGAGTCCCAGTCCTGCTTGGCACCAGGTCAGAACATGCTAAGTGAACTAATGGCTCATCCCCCAGGGTTGGCCTGGGCCTTCCTCTCTGTGTCACTTGGCCAGTGGTCTTCAGCAGTGATAAGGGTTGAGGGTCCTGGTAGGGCCTCCTGCTGCCTCTGCCATGTGGTCACCAAGCAGATGGACTCAAGGGTAGTTGGGTATGTGGGTGGAGGGACAAATAGAGGGACTGGCTTAGAAGTTTGGCTGTCCCCACCAGAAATTCTGGGAGTCAGGCCTAGGCAAGGCCCCCTTGGACCCTTTGCTGGCCACTAAAAGGGCCATGACAGTCACACAATCCAGTGTGTCCACATGGGGCTGAAGATCGAAGCCACTGATTTCCGCTTGGCAGGAGAAGGCTTGCACCACCAACTCTCAAGGGTTGCTGGCAGAATCCCAAAAATTCAATGGCAGGAAGGAGCCCAGAGGTCACATACCTTCTTCAAAAGAAGATAATGGCAGTTCATTCACTGGGCTCTGCCTTGAGGCTCCCAGAGGTGGGTTCAAGCACAACTGCTGGGTCGCAGGGAACTGAGGTTGCACGCCTAAGGACACTGCTTTTTTTAATAGTATGTCAACAACCCCAACCCCCTCAACCCAAGACACTGTCTAATCCATGACAGGTGATACAGGTTGGCCAGATGTATTAGTGATGTGAGAGTCCTTTTTAAAATACATTTAAAGTAAAACAACAACAACCACTAATAATGTAAAAGCAAATGCCAAGTAAGTAATAGCACAGGTTTGTTCTAGTTTGCTAATGCTGCCGGAATGCAAAACACCAGAGATGGATTGGCTTTTATAAAAGGGGGTCTATTTGGTTACACAGTTACAGTCTTAAGGCCATAAAGTGTCCAAGGTAACACATCAGCAATTGGATACCTTCACTGGAGGATGGCCAATGGTGTCTGGAAAACCTCTGTTAGCTGCGAAGGCACGTGGCTGGCATCTGCTCCAAAGTTAAGGTTTCAAAATGACTTTCTCCCAGGATGTTCCTCTCTAGGTTGCAGTTCCTCAAAAATGGCACTCTTAGTTGCACTTGGGGTATTTGTCCTCTCTTAGCTTTTCCAGAGCAGGAGTCTGCTTTTATCGGCCATCTTCAAAATGTCTCCCATCTGCAGCTACTCTCTCAGCTTCTGTGCATTCTTCAAAGTGTCCCTCTTGGCTGTAGCAGCTTGCTCCTTCTGCCTGATCTTATATAGTGCGCCAGTAATTTAATTTAGACCCACTCTGAATGGGTGGGGTAACACCTCCATGGAAATTATCCAATTAGAGTCATCACCCACAGTTGGGTGGGGCACATTTCCATGCAAACAACCTAATCCAAACATTCCAACTTAATCCCCACTAATATATCTGCCCCACAAGACTGCATCAAAGAGTATGCTTTTTCTGAGGGACATAATACATTCAAACTGGCACAAGGTTGGACCCAGATATGGCAAAAAACAAAAAAAAAACATGTTGGGGTGTGGGTGCCTGACTGAAACTGGGGAACTACATGCAAACTTATTTTGTAGTCTCTATCATAATTGATAGTGAAATGTTCACTTACATTATCTGACACCACCACCACCACCCCAGCCAATGTCAGCCATGTAAGGGCAGGGATAGAGCCTGTTGTCTTCGCTGCTGTGTCCCTTGTGTTTTGCACAATGCCTGGTACACAGTAGGTGCTCAATAAATGTTTGCGATTGGGTGAGGAAGAGCATGCACACTTGAGTGAACATGCACATGTCATCTACACTCTGCCTCACAGGATCTCAGTGCCAGGCCAGCCCCAGCTCCTGCACCGACCAGCTTTGTGGCCCTGGGCAGACTCCTTAACCTCTCTGTGCTTTTCAGTATCCCCTTCACAGAGCTGTTCTAGGGATTATGTGAGTTTTTACACACAATGGGCTTCCCGCAGTCCTCGGCACACAGCAAGCCCTCAGTAAATGTTAGTGTGGTAGATGGAATTATGTATCCTAGTTTGGATATGTTCTCGGTCTTGGGCCACACTGGTGGGTGGAGACATGTAGACAAAATCTCTTTAAGGCGTTTCCTCATTTAAGGTGTGGCCCAAGTGAATCAGGCTGGGCTTTAATCAGGATCACTGGAGTCCTTTATAAGCAGAGTGAAAGTCAAAAGGAGAGAGAAGCCACTAGGAACAGCCAGAAGCTGAACGTCAACTCAAGGAACCCCCAGTGGGGAAGACAAAGGAGAAGACGTTGCCATGTGCATTGCCATGTGACGGAACCCCAAAGATTGCCTCTGAAACCGTGAGCCAAGAAACTCCTGTTGTTAAGCCAACTCAGTGTATGTTATTTGTATTAGCAGCAGAGAAACGAAAACAGTTACCTACTGTTATGATCCCATTTTACAGAAGAGAAAAGTGAAACTCCTGGGTCACAGTGCCGGGGATTCCCCAATCACCTGGGGCCTGCGCTCCCGCTGCTCGCCAGCAGAGGGAGCCTGTGTGCTGCGGACGGGGCGCAGCTCAGGCCCGGCCCCGCGTCAGCTCAGGGGTGGGGGTGGAGGTACGGGCAGCAGGGGCTTCTGGCGCGGGGGAGACACGGGGAGAAGGTTGCCCAGATCCTCCTTACACCCAGGGGGCCTTCCCTCCTCGTGCCCTTGCGCTACTTGCCCATTTTCCCCAAGGCCCAGAAAAGGTGGCTTGGGCGTGTGTGGTGGGAGTCATGCAGTGAACCCCAAAGCGGCCCCTGGATGCAGGGGTCACAAACACACAGGGCTCGAGGGCCTGTTAGGGGCCGTCGGGGAACTGGAGAACTGAGGCTGTTCTGCAGAGAAAGGCTGGCATTTGCCCAGGGAATGCGGGCTCCGGATAGCCAAATCTTACCATTTTTCCAGAAAAGCTGGATGTGGGGATTATAGTGAAATGTCACAATTATTATAGAAGCAGAAAGAAGTAAAGGCTTTTTCATTTTTAATCACCATTTGCCACCTCTGAGCTTTTTAAAACTATCTCCGAGGTCTCTTCACCCGCCCCACACAGCCCCTTCCCCAGGCTTCTGTCACACCTCCCCCCTCCCGGCACCCTCTCCATCTGGTTTAGAGGCCAGTCCCCATTCCTGAGACTCCCCAGGCAGAGCTTCCATTCATTCATTCACTCATTCAAAGAACATCTGTTGAATATGTACCAGGCCCGTGCTTCAGACAGCAGTAAGCAAAAGAACCCCACCCCACCCCACCTTCACGGAAGTGACATCCTAAGAAGGGGAAGCGGATAATAGACCAAGAAGTAAATATACATAATGCCATTTTTGAGGCATTAAGCACATACCCAAGTAAAGGAATGGGAGAGCCTGTCTGAGGGGTGACCCCAAGTGTGAGTTGTTGCTGGTGTGCTCAGAGCCTGGCAGGGTAGACAGTTCCAGGCAGAGGGAACAGCAGGTGCAAAGGCCCTGGGGTGGGAAGATGCATGTCACATTCAAAGTCCTCAGGGCCTGTGCAGAGTAGCCGTTCTATGAAGGCTGATTAAATGGATATGCTGCTCCCAGCCCCATGCTGGCCCAGGGGAAGCAACACCTGAAGAATGAATGAATGAATGAATGAATGAACACAGGGTTCCAGTGTGAACCCTGCCTCGGCCCCTCTCTCCACTGTCCCGTATTTGCGAGGCCTGGCGGCCTGTCTCTGGAATCCAGCCACTGCCACCCTCCCTCTTTCATCACCTTGAACCCAGGCCTTGCCCCCCACGCATCCTGGCTGTGAATGATTTTCAAGTCTCATTTCCTGCTGGAAAGGTCCTTGCACACACAGCCCCAGACACCATCACCCCTAAATTTTCCTAAGCCCCCTTTCCCATGACCTGGAAACTGGTTCAGTCTAAGTGGTTTGGCCCAGGGGTGTGAGGAAGAGTCAGGGAGCTGAGCTGAGCTGGTATCTGGTTTCCCTGGGCCAGAGTGTGAGGGCAGAAAATTCCAGGACCATCAGACCTTTCTTCAGATGGAGGCAGTGATCTGGGAGGACCAAAGCCCCCATGCCCAGCCCCAATCCTGGGCTGGAGCCCCCGAGGAGACCTGCCTGGCTGAGATGAGATTTCATCCACTTATGGGTGGCATACAGAAAGAGGACATGTCTGTTTGTCTGTCTGACTCTTGCTCATTCAATAAATATTTATGAGGGTCTCCTCTGTGCCAGGCTCTGGGAAAGCAGCAGTGGACGGGACAGAAAAGCCTCCTGACTTCACACTGCATCATTCCAAGCATGGGAGACAGACAACAAAGAAATGAATGAATAAACAAGTTAATTTCATAACTGGATGAGGGCTATAAAAACAAGATCCAATGGCTGATGTGATAAAGAGGAGAGAGGGTGGAGGGCTGCTTTAGATGGGTGCTCTAGGAAGATCTCTAAGGGGACGACTTCTGAGCCGAGTGCTCGCTGAGAAAGGACAGGCAATGGGAAGAGACAGTGCAAAGGCCTCAAGGCAGACGTGGGCTTGGTGGCGTGAAGGAATAGCACCGAGATCCGTGTGGCTGGAACAGAGCATGCAAAGGAGTCTATGCCAGGGGGAGAGATGGGTGGGGTGGGCCGACCCCTTGAGGCCTTCGAGGCTGCTGTGATGGGAGCCACGATAGCGACTTCCTCATGAAATGATGTGAGAATTAAATCAGGCAATTTGGGAAAGTGCTTGGAAGTGGGTCTGGCACACAGCATCAGCTGTTCTCATTGTTATTGTTATCAGTCACTGGCATTCTGGAGGTCTGGGCTCTGGGACCATTTTAAGAAGGGGCAGGGGGCCCCGTAGGTCCTGTCTGATGCCTGTGCTATCAGCAGCCCCCTCTGCTGGTCTGGTCGCCCCCACCAAGATCTGGGGGAATGGGGGTACTGCCTGGTACGCAGTTCCCTGAACTGCACCCCACCGCGGAGTCAGCTCAGCCATTCACAATGTGGAGGCACCTGCCTGGCATGGGTTCAAACCCCAGCTCTTCTGGGTCCCCCGATCTAGTGACGTGACTGCGCCGAGCCTCAGGCAGGGTCCATGGTCACAGCCAGCCCTGCCCCTCCTGCCCCCTCTAGTGGCTCTGGTGCTCACGCCGTGGGTTCCTTGGAATGTGATTATTTTTCTTCTCAGATAATTCAGACCAGAAGACTGGACAGGCCCCCACCGCCTCCTTGGCCCTCAGCCCCACACACTTGACACAGCGGTCGAAGGCTCGAAAAGCCAGAGCCTGCCTCCCAGCTGCCTGTCCCTTGATCAGTGCCCAGCTCTGGGAGTCTGACTCTAAACGCCCAGAACCCTGAACCTCCCCCTTCTCATACACCCCAACTGAGAACAGGCTGACCCAGCCACTGTGTCTGGGGAGCACCGCACTCCATGGTTCACAGGGTCACTCAAAATCATAGAACTCCCTGGAGCCTCCCAGTTAACCCAGGGACATGGCAGCCTCCACACTCCAGGCTCATTCATTCAGCGAATATGGACGTGGACATCGGTCAGGCAATGGGTGAGGCCGTGGGGACGATGACAATAAACAAATTAAAAAGTAACTTATAAAGAAGAGCAGTGGAGGAAATTAAAGCAGGGAAGGGGGCTGGGGAGGGCTAGGAGTGGGGCTGCTGTCCCAGAAGGGAGCACTTGAGCAAAGACCTGAAGGGGGTGAGAAGGTGAGAAGGACGTCCGGGAGAAGAATGTTCCAGGCAGTGGTAACAGCCAGTGCAAATGCCCCGAGGCAGCCAGGAGGCCAACGTGCCGGAGCAGAGCGAGCAAGGGGGAGGGATGGACCACGTGGGGCCTGGTAAAGTTTGACGTTTTCTTTGAGGAGCGGGAGCACTGCAGAGGTGGGGTGAGATGTGCCTCGGTTTCCACAGGGTCCCTCTGGCTGCAGGGCCAGAGTGGAAGCGGGGGGCCAGGAGTGGCGCCTGCAGCAGACCAGGCAGGAGAGGCTGTAGGCTGGCCCGAGGCGGGTGCAGGGTGCAGGTGGGAGTGGGTGCTGGATGCCGTGGTTCCTTGATTCTGGAATGCACGTTTTTCCTCAGTGGAGTCTCTAAAATCATCTTCCACGGGCTCTTGGATTCAGTGCAATACAGAATGTCTGGATGATGGAGTCCACAGTCTCACTGGTGGGCAGATGTGGGGGAAAGGAGAAGCGTCAGGGTGGGGGCTCCCAGGTTTGGGCCTGAGCCCCGGGGAGGCCTGAGTTGCCTTTTCCTGAGCCAGGGAAGCAGGAGGAGCTGGGGGCTGGGGTCCGGCTGGTGCTGGGTGTGAGCGTGTTACACTGCGATGCGTGCACGACCCCCGGGCGGAGGCATCAGGCAGGCTGTGGACCTGAGCAGGGCGGGGGACAGACGCAGGAGTGTCCTGCATGGAAATGGAGGCCCAAGGCTATGTTCCCCAGGGGCAGGTGTGGATCAAAGGGGAAGGAGACCCAGCCCTGGGCCCAGCCTGTAAGGCCTTCCGCTGCCTATGTGGAAAGCAGTGCCCAGCACCCACAAACATCAGCACCCAGGGCGGTCAGTGCCCGGGACCCAGGACCATCAGCACCCGGGACCCAGGGCCTTCAGCATCCAGCACCCAGGGCCGTCAGCATCCAGCACCCAGGGCCGTCAGCGCCCAGGACCCAGGGCCGTCAGCATCCAGGACCCAGGACAGTCAGCGCCCAGGACCCAGGGACATCAGCGCCCAGGACCCAGGGCCGTCAGTGCCCAGGGCCGTCAGCACCCAGGACCCAGGGCCGTCAGCACCCAGCACCCAGGGCCATCAGCACCCAGGACTGGCAGTGCCCAGAGCTTTCCCTCTGGGCCTGCAGGGGGTGAGGCGACCCAGGGACTGAGACTTACAGTCGAGACTGAACCAGCACCTCTATGTGCTAGGCACGTTCCAAAAATAATTCCCAGACTCTTCCCACGACTCAGGGAGGCAGGGGCTGTTTATCAAACCCTTTTTACAGAAGAGGAAACTGAGGCTTGAAGACTTGCCCGAGGGAGCCTCCCAACCCTTGTCCTTGGGGCTCCTGGTGCCCCGGCTGACCCCACCCTCCCCAAGGGCCCGAGGTGGGGGAGGCTCCGACACTGGCTGACCTCGGACAGGGGCTGGCCCCCTGCACCTCTGTCCCCCACAGTTACCCAGGGAGCCTGAGGCCCCACCTGACAGCAACCCCGCCACGGGAGGGCTCCACCGGCCTCACAGCCCAGCCCGGGCCTTAATCTGTCAGGCCAATGCCCTGGGACACATTTACACCATCACTGCTTCCTGTGAAATCGCTGAGGGGTGACCTCACCCGCCAGGGCTGCCCGGCCTCAGAGATGTTGCGAAAGCACCCCGTTGGCACCCACTGGTCCAGGCCGGAATTGAGGGACCCGGGCTCAGTCCATGGCGGGGCAGGGGACAAGGACCCTGAGGCTCAGGGCGGGGGGCCACGGCCCAAAGCCACAGCTGGTATGGGGCGCATTGGGCCTTGAACAGGGGTCCAAGTGACTGCCGATGGTTTGTCCTCAGGTCTGGGCTGCAAATCAGAGCAGCTGCTGCAGGCCTAGCCCCAGGGGGCCCCGGATGTGGGGGGCGCGGCCGCGACTGCCTCGTGTGTGTGCACGTGCAAGCAGGTGACTGTGTGCCTGTCTACAGGTGCATCATACAGTGGGTGAGATGTGGGCCCTGGGATCGAATCCCAGGTCCCCAACAGCCCCCACCCACCCCCCAACTTAGAGTTGGGTGGCTTTGGGCCAGCCCCCCAACTTCTCTGCAAAAGGGGAGGGATAACGGCCCTCAGTGTGGGCTTCGCGCTCTCTCCTGTTGTGTCCATGAGGAGCGTCAGGGCTCAGCCTAGGCCAGGCAGCCCTCTTGGGTCCCTCAGGCGCACAGTAGGTGCCCAGGTGGCCGCTGGGGAGCAGTGGGTGCAGGGCCTCTCCCTTGGGGCTCCAGGGCTCCTCCACCCCTCCTTTCCTCCTTCCATCCCTTGGGGTCAGAGGAGGCCCCGTGAGGGGATGCCCCATGGAGCAGCTGAGGAGCCTGACCCTGAGCCCCTGGGGGACACCCTCATCCCTGGGCGGCAGCCATACCCGGGTTTCTGGGCTTGGGCCCAGCACGGGCCATCTCTGAGCCTCAGTTTCCCTGTCTGTTCAATGACAAGACTGGGGCCTCCATCAGCCATGAACCGGCCTGGAGGGTGGGATCAGGGTGGGGACAGCCTGGCCTTCCCCTCAGGGTGCCCTGTGGCCCTGGATGGGGTGGAGTCAGGGTAGCCACAGACACCTGGGGAGTGGAAACCCACGTTAGCCGTGAGATCCCCTCAGCACAGTGAGGTGTCCGCAGCCCGCGGCCAGCAGGCCTGACTCGGCTTCCAGCCCGTTCCTGTGAGGAGCCAGGCTCCCCCTGCTTCTCACAAAGCCTCTCTCTCGCTTTTCTTCACCCCCCACCCCAGGAAGATGAAGTGGTCAAGTAAACTAAATGTGTGCGACACCCTCTGGTGGTACTTTTTATGGAAAAATGCAGGACACAGCAAAATACTCACCTGTTTTTGTTTTTTTTTTTAAAGTGTGTGTCTGTGTGTGAGTGTAGACAGGGAGAAGACCTGGAAGGAAACACTCCAACATTTAACACCCTGGTTAGAGCCCAGGAGTTACCAGCCAGGGCAACTTTGCCTCGTCCCCCAACCCCACCCCAGGGGACAGAAATATCTGGAGACCTTTTTGGGCGTCACAACTTGCAGGGGTGGGGGGAGGTCAGGGATGCTGCTAAATACCCTCCCACACATGGCCTCCCACAGCAACACAGCAATCCTGCCACGGTCCAGGGCCCTGCTCCAGCCTGTGTGAAAGTGGGGGCTTGGCTTTCCTCCCTTCAGGTTTTCATATTCCTACAGGGACGTAGGTAACTGGAGTCTCAATCCTGGCTGTGTGCCCCAGGCAAGCGTCCTGACCTCTCTGATCATCATTTCTCGGCTGTGGCCTGGAAGCAGTGGGGCCACGTGATGCCCACATTGTCTTAGCAATACTGTCGGTGACTGAGTGCCAGCAGTGCCCAGGGCAGGGCCAGCACAGCACCTAAAGTCACTCAGTCACCCTCACTGCGACCCTTTGATCTCCATTTAGTGGACAAGAAAGGTGAGCACAGAGAAGTAGGCAACTTGCCCAACATCACACAGCAAGTAAGTGACAGAGCAGGGATTAGAGCCCACACTTCAGGGTCCGAATCCCCACACTCCAACCGTTGGGTCCCCACTGCCTCTAACCCAGGTAAAGGTGCATTTTTTTCAGCTGAGTTTCCCCATTCATCTTCTTTAAAACTTGAGGTGATTAAATCTTTGTTGGATTGTTGCTAAAATGACAGATGTCCCTGTACTTGGCCACTACCCTCTTGCCCTGGCCCCAACACCCTGCCAGGGACCCTGGTTTATACTGGGTTTCCCAGAGAGGAGCCACAGCTTTTGGTAGTTCCATGCCCCCTCTTGCCCTGAGCTGACTTCAAAACCCTCTGTGTCCCTGCTTTGATTTCAGTCACTTTATGGGCATGAAATCCAAGCCTTGGTCCTTCTGAGAGTGTCAGGGGCTCCTTGTGGGGAGCGATGGCTATTGGAGGCCACTGGACTTGCCCAAGGTAGGGGCTGGAGCTTAGAAAGAATCTGAGGCCGGGAAAGTCCAATCCGTTCTTTGCAATTCTGGGCTGTCCTGGGAGAGCAGGACCCCAGAGCTGCTCCTTCAGTTATCAGAGTCTTAGTGGGCGCCTAATAGTGTCCAGTGCTTGGCCAGCCCTTGCATCCTTCATCTCATACTCTCCACAACAGCTTCTCCAAAGGCAGGGGCCTTGCCCCCATTTACAGATAGGGAAACTGAAGTTCAGAGAGGAGCAGCCACTCACTCCAAGCCACTCAGCTCCAAGCTGGGATTCAAGCTCTTTCCTCTGCATCCTCATACCTCCCGGCTGCCAGAGGCCACAACAAGAAGGACTAAGGGCAGACAGATGGGGAACTTCCCTCCCAACTGCCTGGTCGTGGGTCTAACTGAAGGTGATGGGAGCCACCTGGGTAGACATTCCAAGGTACATCTGAGATTTGGGGACAAATGCCAGCTGTGGCTCATCTGAAAGGCATCAAGAGGAGAGAAGCCCCCCACTAGGCCTTGGGGGTCTGAGCTGGGCATGGACTTGGGTTCCTGGAGGGGCAGGAGGGGAGGATGATGTCTACAGAGCCTGATCTCCCCATCACCTCAGCAAGGCTGGAGACCTCAACAGCTCCTCACACCCACCCCTCCCTGGCCTGGCCAACCAGCTTCCCCCACACTGCAGCCTGAGTGCACCCCCAAATGCAAAAACGGGCCAAGCCCCAGCTTAGACTCCCACGGCTCCTTTTGGTCCTTGGGATGAGGGCAACCACATCACCACAAACACCAGCCCCTCCACCAAGCTGAGCTGCTCTCGGCTCATTTACTCACTCACTCCTTCCTTCATATGCTTACTGAGCACCTACTATATGCTCCAGGTGCCGAGGACAGACGGGTGAACAAGGCTGATGGGGTGGGCTCCACCCTGCTGGAGTTGCAGTTCAGGGGCAGGGGAGGGACAGAAATTACAGAAATTATGATTTAATTATGGTCACAATAAGTTCCTCCAGGATGCATGTGCCAAGAGGCTCCACCTCGGGCTGGGCTGGGGGGTGCCTCCCAGAGCCAGCTCCGTCCTCACCTCCTCCAGGAAGCCTCACCTGATCCCACAAGTCGTTTCAAGTGCCTCCTCCAGGCTCCTGAGGCCCCCTGAACTTCCTCCCAGCATCAGTAAGTGCTGGGGTTGTATTTTTTTCCTTCTTGATAATTCTTTATGTTTTATTTAGTTACAAAAGGAATGCTTTCTGTACAAACAAAACAAAATGAAAGCATTAATAGAGATGTGCCTAGACAGCCTCCCCTCCCTAAATCCGCTCTCTTAGCAGGAAGACGTGTTCAGCAGAGTTGCTGGTATACAGTAGGTGCTCTATAAATGTTTGAATCCATAAGTGGCCAGTGCTGGCCCAGGGGACAGGGAGATGCCTAAGTCACTGCCCCTGATCCTAGGAATTCACTGAGGGGCAGTCTCTCTGCCACCCAGCCCCAGAGCAGGGCATCCAGTCAGTGCTCCATAAATGCTGGCAGTGGTTAGAGGGTTGCCCTTGGCGTTCTCTCCATCTTTGCTGCCATTCCTGGTGAGGGTGCCAGACCCCCTTGTGCAATCCACAGCGGGATTTGGGGTCGGGTGGGCCTACAGGGCTGGGAGGTCCTGCCGGACATGGGAACTTCCGACCCCATGGCCTTGGGACTGGCTCTTCCTCCTTGGGCCTCGACTTCGGTGTTTAGCTTTCTGTGGCAGCCCAGTCTTCTGCTGCCTGCTGCCCAGACATAGGACCTTGGGGGTGGCAGGTTGATCCATTAGCATTTATTGAGCACCACTGTGTGCCAGGGTCACACTATGGGCACAGCGGTGAATAAGACAGGCCCCATCCCTCCCTCCTGGAGCTTGTGCTCCACTTGGGGTGCCAACATAAACACATCAGTAAAATGCCATGGGTGGGGTGGGGTGAGGATCAGGGAGAGAAGTGAGGCAGAGGGGGTTCAGGGAGGGCAGGGGAGGGGAGATACTAAAAAGGGAGGTCGGGGGGGCTCATGGAGGATC
>PVKY010008180.1:0-14280 GCA_004027775.1 Bradypus variegatus
TGATAGCTAAGAAGCAGCAAAAGGAAAAATAACCCTAAATCAAATAGTCCCAGCCAACGATAGGTCTGCCCCCACAAGATTGGATGAAAAGAACATAGGCTTTTCTGGGGTACAAAAAAAATTCAAACCAGCACAGTAGGTGATAAAGCTATGAAGCAAAACAAAGAAGCAGTTGTCGATTGTGACTAATGCCACTATGAACATCAAATATTTGTGCAAATATTTGTGTGCAAGTATTTGGTCAAGGCCCTGCTTTCAATTCTTCTGGGTATATACCTAGTAGCAGATTGGTGGGTCATATGGTAATTCTATACTTGCTTCCTGAGGAAATGCTTAGGTATCTTCCAAAGTGGCTGCACCATTTTATATTCCCACCAGCAATGAATGGGCATTCCTGTTTCTCTGCATCCTTTCCAACACTTGTAATTTTCTGTTTTTTCAATACTAGCCATTCTAAGAGGGTGGGAAATGGTATCTCATTGTGGTTTTGATTTGCATTTCCCTAATAGCTAGTGATATTGAGCATCTTTTCTTGTACTCTTAGGCCATTTATCTTTGTTGGAGAAATGTCTATTCAAGTCTCTTATGCATTTTTTAATTTGGTTGTTTATGTTTTTATTATTGAGTTGCAGGATTTCTTTATATATTCTGGATATTAAACCCTTATAGGATATGTAGTTTCCAAATATTTTCCCCCATTGAGTAGGTTGTCTTTTTACTTTTCTGATAAAGTCCTTTGAAGCTCAAAAGTTTTTACTTTTTATGAGGTCCCATTTACCTATTTTTTCTTTTGTTGCTATGCTTTAGGTGTAAAGTCTAAGAAACCATAGTCTAATACAAGATCCTGAAGATACTTCCCTACATTTTCTTTTAGGAGTTTTATAATCCTGTTTCTTATATTTAGGTCTTTGATCCACTCTGAGTTAGGATTTGTATATGGTGTGAGATATCCCTTCAAGGCAGATAGATGGGGATGCTGTATTTTTAAAACGATTTTTTGCTGTAAAGATTTCTTTTTAAAAGAAGCAATTGTCATAAAAGGCAGGCCAGTGGTGACCTTTTGGGGGCCAGAGGGCTGGGCATGTGAGGGCTTTTAGCAGATTGAAATGTTCTAATTTCTTGACCAGGATGGTAGCTATAGGATTATTTGCTTTAAAATAATACAGTAAGTTTTACATTTATATACCACGAACTTTTTAATGTGTATTTTATTTTACAACCAAAAGGAGATTTTTAAAGGGAAAAGTTATTTTAAAAAATGCTATTTGTAGGAGTACTTCGAGGTCTAGGATATCTTTTTCCAGAAAGGATTTTCTATTGCCTCGCCAGCTCCTAGGAGCCTGAGCAATACAATATGACCTGAATCTAAGTTTTGAGTTTGGTAATTCTGGGCTCGTGCAGCAGAGGGAAGAGGCTTTACCCTCTTACTCCCTGGGTGCAGCTATCTGGGGTTCCATCACAAGGCAGGGGACCAGTTTACTGGCTCCCCAGCCTTGGAGGTCCTGGACTTACACTCATCTTTCTAACCCTGAGCACCTGCCAAAGCCAGAAAGTCAAGTGTCCCAGGGCAGACACTGCCTGAGGGCTGCGTCTTGGATTCCTTTCCCATTCAGGTCTTGGTCTGGTGTTCCCTCATTATCTCCTTAATTCTTTGATACTTCTAAGATGATGTCTTCAAAATATTTCATCTAGCTTCTTAGGCAGGAGAGTGACCTAGTCTGTTCCTGGAAGCAGAGGTTCTCTACTGACTATTTCTTTTCCATAGGTAGATGGTTGGATCCAAGCACAAGTTTCTTCAGCCTTACTGAGAACACCAAGGGACAAGTTCGTTTCTCATCCACCTATGGAGAGGTGTATGTCAAAAAGAGGAGGAATCTGAAACACTGAAAGTGGGGTGCTTGCAAGTGTTGCCCATCTCCCCTTGGAGCTTTGGAAAAGGCTCAGCCACCTTGTCCTGCCTGGCTTAAGGATGACGATCTCAGACGCTATTAGCTCCACCTGTTCCATGGAGAGGATAGAGTTGCTATAAATTGGTTCCAGGAGTCTCCAAGAATCACCCATAACACGAGGCTACGTATTACTATAGTCCTTTGATAAGAGAAAAACACTGAGTGAGACTCAGAGAGGGTCAGTGAGTTGCCAGGATACAACCTCCTTTCCTTCCTTTCTTCCTCCCTCCCTCCCTTCCTTCCTTCCCTCCCTTCCTTTCTTCCTGCATTTCTTCTTTCTTTCTTCTTCCTTCCATCCCTTTTACCTTCCCTGTCTTTCTTTATGAAAAACATCCATGAAATTGATTCCCTTTATTTTTATCTCCAAATTCCAGCTGTCTATCAAGGTAACTTTGGCTACTGCCTTAAATTCAACCTGATTTTTAAATTCTTCTAAAACACAGAATTGATTTCAAAAACAGCAAAGGATGTTTAATTTTTGGATCAGTTTCTCCCTCTGCCCCCAAACCAAATTACTGAGAAGGTAGAGCCCTTTCCTAACGCATTTACACCAAAATCCCATGCTGTGCTGTTTGGAGCTCTCTTTTCGTGCCATTCATTAAAAAGAAAATTGATTTACATATATTTTAGAAGCACATCTAATTTATAGATGGGAGGTCAATGGAAGTTTCCAACCTTCAGTGGCTCAAACTTTGGTGTTCCAACTGGCACTTCCCTGTATGTAAGCCATATTTAGTTCATCACCTACTGACTCCTATTAAATAGCTAACAATTTTCCTTACCTCCATCCTCACCTTAATCCAAAATACTGTCACCTGTTGCCTAAATTATGGCATCCAATCTCAATTTCCCACATTCACCTGGGCCCCTCTCAATCCATTTTCTATATTGTGGCTGGAAAGCT
Source organism: Bradypus variegatus (assembly GCA_004027775.1). Classification (NCBI taxonomy): domain Eukaryota; kingdom Metazoa; phylum Chordata; class Mammalia; order Pilosa; family Bradypodidae; genus Bradypus; species Bradypus variegatus. The sequence continues at coordinate 2,854 of PVKY010008180.1, forward strand.
GTTTTCAAATTGCCTTATTTGTTTTTTGGCATCATTTATCTATTCTCCATTACATCAGCCCCATTGCAATTGGCCTTGGGGAATTCACCATGTTTGTCTGTCTTTGACTCTAGACTGGAAGTTTCCAAGTGCAGGCGGTGTAACTACTTTTGTCATCTTCCTATCCTATGTCTGACGCATAGCAATTGCCTGTTTTTTTTTTTTTTGATGATCATACTATATAATGTGAATAAACTCTTTGTAATTTATGTTTTTGTTATGTTTACTGTCCATTTCTTTCCTGGTATTTAGAAAGCAGGGGTTTTGTCTGTTTTGTTCACTGATCTACTCTGGGAGCCTGAAAGAGTGTCTGATGTTTTCAACAAATGGTGCTGGGAAAACTAATATCCACATGCAAAAAAAATGTACTTGGACCCCTACCTTACCCCAATACAAAAATTAACTCAAAATTGATCAAAGACCTAAATATAAGAGCTAAAACCATAAAATTCTTAGAAGATAACAGGGTAAAATCTATATGAATTTGGATTTGGTGATGGATGCTTAGAATTTATCCAAAAAAATATAAGTTGGATTTAATCAAAGTGAGAAACATTTGTGCATCAAAGGAAATTATTAAGAATGTTAAAAGACAACCTACAGAGTGGGAGAAAATATTTGGAAACAATCTGATAAAGTTTTAAAATCCAGAATATATAAAGAACACCTACAACTCAAAAACAAAAAGATAGACAACCCAATTAAAAAATGAGCAAAGGACTTGACTAGATGTTTCTTGAAAGAAGATATACAAGTGGCCAATAAGCACATGGAAAAAAGCTCAACACCATGTAAATCAAAACCACAGTGAGACAGCACCTCACATCTATTAGGATTGATATTAAAAACAAACAAACAGAAAATTACAAGTGTTGACGAGAAAATGGAGTAGTTGGAACCCTCCTGCATTGCTGCTGAGAATGTTAAATGGTGCAGCCAGTGTGGAAAACACTTTGGCAGTTGTGCCAAAAGTTAAACACAGAATTACCATTTGACCCATAATTCCACTTATAGGCATATATCCCAAGAATTGAAAACAGGAACTAGAACAGACACTTGTATGCCAATGCTCGTAGCAGCATTATTTACAATAGCTGAAGGGTGGAAACAACCCAAGTGTCCATTGACAGGTGAATGGATAAACAAAATGTAGTATATCTATTCGATGGAATGGTATTCAACCATAAAAAAGAATGAAGATCTGATACATGTTACAACATGGATGAACCCTGAAAACATTATGCTAGTTGAAATAAGCCAAACACAAAAGGCTTATTGTATGATTCTGTGTGTATGAAATATCTAGATTAAGCAAATTCATAGAGATGGAAAATAGATTAGAGGTTAGGGGGTATGCTGGTTTGAATGTATTATGTCCGCCAAAACACCATTATCTTTGATGTACTCTTGTGTGGGCAGATATATCAGTGTTGATTAGATTGTAATTCTTTGAGTGTTTCCATGGAGATGCACCCCACCCAACTGTGGGTGATGACTCTGATTGGATAATTTCCATGGAGGTGTTACCCCACCCATTCCGGTGGGTTTAAATTAAATCACTGGAGCCATATGAATGAGCTGACAAACAGGGAGCTCAGTGCAGCTGACAGTGACATTTTGAAGAAGAGCTACAGCCAAGAGGGACACTTTGAAGAACTCCCAGGAGCTGAAAGAGGAGCTGCAGATGAGATACAGTTTGAAGATGGTGTTGAAAGCACACTCTTGCTCTGGAGAAGCTAAGAGAGGACAAATGCCCCAAGAGCAACTTAGAGTGACATTTTGAAGAGGAGCTGCAGCCTAGAGAGGAACATCCTGGGAGAAAGCCATATTGAAACCAGAACTTGGAGCAGATGCCAGCCACTTGTCTTCCCAGCCAAAAGAGGTTTTCCAGACACCATTGGCCATCCTCCAGTGAAAGTACCCTTTGTTGATGGACATTTTATGGCCTTAAGACTGTAACTGTGTAACCAAATAAACCCCGTTTATAAAAGCCAGTCCACTTCTGGTGTTTTGCATTCTGGTAGCATTAGCAAACTAGAACAGGGGGGCAGGACTGGGAGTTAATGCCTAATGGGTGCAGTTCCTATTTGGGGTGATGAAAAAGTTTTCATAATGGATGGTGGTGAAGGAGGCATAACATTGTGAATATAATTAATGCCACTGAATTGTGCACTTAAAAATAGTTAAAATGGTAAGTTTTGTATTATATGTTACCACAATGAAAGAAATAAACACACACTGACACATCAAGCAAAACCCAAAACAACAAACAAAAAAAGAGTGCCTCATGCTAGAAAGCCCTTTACCAACTTTTGTTGGAGAAAGGAATGAATGCAAGAATCGAGAGAGGTGACCACAATGAGATCATAATTTACCCGCAGTCCAGGATCAGGCTTTGGTATTGTTCCAAGTCTTTAAAAGCACTGCCCTGCAAAATTCTAGGTAGAAAATGTGTCCAGGAAATTTGAATTTGTACTACTCTGCCCTAAAGGGTGCCAGTGGGCCCCTAATGTTCCAGATAAGAACCGGGAGAGAAAGCAGCCTGGGCCAGAAGCCAACAGTTTGAGGTCAGCCACTTTATCTGTGGAATTCCCCACCTCCTGCTTCATCTCTTGGCTCTCCGGTTAAATTGGAAAATAAATCCCGTCTCTGCTAAGGTGTTGGCTGATAAAGATTTGAGCTATTGCCCCTTCCAAGGGGAATTTGCATTTTAACAGAGGCTCTTCAAGCCCCAAAGGAATCAATATCTCTGAGCGTGGAATATCAAGCACTAGCAAATGAGAAATTTTGGGTGAGACGCTCCAGTGTTTCAGATCCAACAGGGGCCTCCTTTAAGCTCTGCTATAAGGCAGTGGAAAACGGTCTTGGAAAATGACCCGCCACTTCCCTTTATTACAATGATCTTTGCCTTTTTATATCTGATCCCTTCAGCCTTCCCAACACACGTGGTCCTTTAACACAGATCTTTACAATCTTTAAAATGGTTAAATCAACAGGGCCATACTGCGAATTAGGACAATGAAAACTTTCGCGTTTTCTCAGTACTCCAAGGAAGAAGTCACATAATTGTTTATACCCCTATATTGGCAGGAAGGAGTAGAGATGATTGAATGCGTTTAAAATGCTTTTGTTTATTTAAACTCTATCTGTGCAGTTTGTTTCAAGGCAAACGCTTGACTTCTATCGAAAACTCTGCAAACGAAATGGGTAAGAGACATCTGTTTTGTGAACTGGGAATGTTAGAAATGCCGAGTCCTCCAGGGCCGAGTTCTCAGCGCATGGCTGGTGAAATTATGGAATTGCAGGAAAACAGCATTTTGGATTTTGGAATTCGGCATCTGCTAGAGGCTCCCGGCTGCCACACCCGGGGCAGAGCGCGCGGAATGCACCTCCACTCCGCTCCCCGCGCTGCGGAGCCGTCTTCTCGGTCTTCCCGGTCCTCCCCGCCACCGCCGCGGCGCGCGCCCACCCCGGCCGGCCCAGGCTCTGTCCGCAGCTCGGGTCCATCTCTCAGGCCCTTTTTAAGCCACGGGCCGCGGAGGCAGTAGGCAGTCGCCCCTGGCCCTACAAGCGGCCGTCGTCCCCGCTCCCCTCCCCGGGTCCAGCGCCGCCTCTCAGGCGGGAGACGCGAGGCCGAGGAGCCGGCCGCGGGGCCCGCACTTGCGCGGAGCCGGCTCCAGCTCTTCCCGGTTCAGGCTCCAGCTCCCGCTCCCGCCCAGCGCTCGCCGGCGGCGGCGACGGGGCTCGCGCCCGGAGACGGCGGCTCGCCCCCCGCGCTTGGGCCGAGGAGAGCGCGCGCGCGCGCGCGGGCAGGAGAGGGCGCTGCGCGGCGCGGCGGGCGGCCCCTGCGGAGCGGCGGCGGCGGCGGCATGGGCAAGGGCGCGGGCAGGGGCTCCGGGCGCCCGGCTCCCCGCCCGGCCCGGCCCGTTCCCGGCGCGTGGCCGCCGCAGCCCTGGCAGCGCCCGCGGGCCGCGGGGAGGACGTCCCCGCACCCGGCGCAACTTGCCTCGGACCCTCAGTGAGGCGAGGGGGCGGGAAGGCGCGGCGCGGGAGCCGGAGCGGGCGGCGTGCGGGCGCCCGGCGCTATGCCCCCCGCAGGCGGTCCCCGCGCTCAGCGCCCCGCCGTGCTGCCCCGCAACCTGTCCCGCCTGCGCGAGTGCCCGGGTCGCTCCCGCATCGTGCTGGCGCTCGGGGCCACGCAGATGGCGCTCGGATGCCTCATCGTTGCCGTCAGCTTCGCCGCGCTGGCGCTCACCACCTCGGCCCGGGTCCGCCACTCCTGTCCCTTCTGGGCCGGCTTCTCGGTGAGTGCGCACGGCGGGCCGCGGCAGGTCGGGGACGTGGGGCGGGAACGGTGCCGGGCGGAGGGCGCGGGCTGCGGGGCCGCGCCGCAGCGTCAGGTGCGGTGCAAAACTCCGGGCAAAAGCAACCACGGAGACCCAGACGCACAGCTTTCCCGGCATTGCTTTCTCCTGCCCAGTGCAGTGATCCCCGGAGTTACTTTTAAAGGACGCAGAAGCCAGCTGCGGGAGGGACAGCCGGCGAGGGTGGGCAGGGGCGCGGGGACCTGGGCGTCGGGCGGACCGGCCGCGCCGCGGGCGGAGAGGTGGGATCCGAGCCGCCGGCATCCCGGGTGCGGGAGCCGCGTCTCTGCGAGCGTGGAGCCTTCTCGGCGGCTCTTAGCTGCGGGTCGGGGGCGTCCCGTCCGGGTGCGGATCGCTCCCCGCGGCGGGGGCGGCCACTCACCCACTCGGCGTCGGGGACTTGGCGTTTCCTTTCCGCGCCCGGCAGGCCCGGCCCTGAGGGCGGCAGGACCCCGCAGGCGACCCGCAGCGGCGTCCAGGGGGTGTGTTTTCTGAACTCCGGATCGCGAGGATGACCCCTAAATTAGAGAAACCAGGAGAAAACCACTTGAAAGTCTGTGTTAAAGGAAGTGATTGTACCAACGAGTTAATTTTTGGCATTTTATAGAGTTCTGTTGAAATTTGAGCCCCCCCATATTAATAAAGAATAGACATATGGAAATAGGAAAATATGTGCAGCACAGATATTTATAAAGAGAGGCACATATTCTGAGAATCGGGGGCATCTGTAACTACACTTGGCTTATGGTACTGAAGTGTGTCTTATAGGCTTCAACTGTAAACAAAGTATGTTTTCATTTTATCTACCAAAATCGAAACCAAGTGCTTTGTAGTTAATGTTCTTGATCTTTGAAATTTAAAACTTCTGTCCAGTTTTGCGGTTCTTTTTTTTTTTTCTAATAATCATCTTTGTTCTCTAAGTCCATTGCACGGCTTTTCAGATGAGATCTGAGCAAAACTGACTCTAGAACACCCTAATCCATATGGGTATGGTCGTTCTACTCTGGTGGAGTATTGTCAGACCACAGGTAAGCCTGGGAGAGCTGATTAGATCAACAGAGCCTGCGGACACAGCTCAGTGTTCAAATAAGAGAGAGGGGGTTCCAGGCAAGAACAGGGAGTCTGTGATTAAAATGCTCCACTATATATAGTCTACACACATCTGTTGCTCAGTTTTTAGCATTATTTAATATGCATTGTTTTCATGTCGTCTGTCTGGTGAGGTTTGTATCTTCCCGAGCCAGCTTACAGGTGGCAGGCGGTTTAAATGAGCTTCCCTCCCTGGTCCTTGCTGCCTTTTGAGGGAGCTGCATTTTGATAATAAACCTAAAAAGGAAAACATGTCTTGGGCACAGTGGGAAAGCTGTTTGAGTGGAAAATGCTCATTTGCTACATTGGCGTCTAAAGATTTAAGTAAATATGTGAAACAATAATTCAGTTTGGATTTCCAGTGTTTTTCCTTTCAAAAACTGTTAGTTTTGGCTAGTTTTAACTTGTCATGTTTGAAAGTCATTCCACCGATGTTTTATTGAGCACCTGCTGTATGCAGACAGTCTTCTAGGCTCTGGGGAAAAAACAAGAATGGAACAAACCCTGCTTACATTTTAGTGATTTTAAGGTAACTTCTGCCCTAGGTCTATCTCCTCCACCACCCAATTAAATCTGTTTTCTCATGGGCTGCTTTCTTTTGTCGAACTTAATCTACTGCAAACACCTTTAAAATTCTTTTCATTCAGTATGTATATTTTCTCATGTATTGCTGCTGCCCTTTGTGGAAATGGTGGTTTTGGTTACGCTGGAACAGGTTGGCACTTTGACATAGTTGTTGTGGATGGAGGACCCTGGCTCCTTGCTGTGCACCTGCCCCCACGCCCCAGGACTGTGAATTGGTGATGTGCTTTTATTCCTTTAAGAATGACATCTGTGGTGGTTGGCTTTATACTGAAATCTGCTCTTATATTGAAATCTGGAATTTAGGGCTGTACCCTGGTTCCATTGAGTTTTCTAAAGCAAGATGTGTGTGCTCATTCACCGCCTTTGGTTTTCTCTGTGTTTTGTATGTGGTGAAGAATCATTATAAAAACAACTGTCTTCGATTTAAGAGAAACTAATTCCTAAGAAAAACAGCTCATGTTTATTGAACATCGGTGGTGTGCCAGAGTTTTACTTGGTGTAATGGCCTGTTGCATCGGTGGCTCCCCCGGACCGTGCAGTTCTCTTCCTTCTTGTTTTACCCTGTTCTGCTATGACAGATAACACAGCTGTTTTGGCTTAACAACAGGGATTTATTGGCTCATGGTTTCAGAGGCCAGAAGGCTTGCATCCTCCCAAGGTTAGTAGCACTGTGGCTGGCTGGCAGTCTGTGGGTTCTTTGGCTTTCTTATCACATGATGATGTCTTCTCCCTTCTCTTTCAGTTTCCCTCTAATTTTTGGCTTCTGTCTCCTCCCTATAGCTTTCTCTCCCTGTGTCTGAATTTCTTCTGCTTGTAAAGGCCTCCAGTAATCTGGATTAAGGCCCACCTTCATTCAATTGGGCCACACCTTAGCTAAAAATGACATCTTCAGGAGGTCCTATTGACAATAGGTTCGCACCACAGGGAATGGTAAGGATTAAGATTAAGAAAGTATCAAAATTGGGATACATGATTCAACCACTCGTGCTCTTCATCATCTTGGACCACGTCTCTGACTCACATTAGTCAGTAGAATGCAGCAGAACTGACGTTGTCTTGGTTTTAGCTCTAACCCTTTGGAAGACTTGGCAGCTTCTGCTGAGTAAATGGAGGTGATGATGAGCCAATTAACCTGCCCAAGGTCACTCAGCCAGAAAGTGGCCAGCGTTGGTTTTGGACTCAGATGCTCTGATCCTAACCACTAGACTTGCCTGCCTATGGGAGGAGGCAGAAGGGGAGGGAATAAAGCATAGTGATACAGGAGTCAACCTGGGCAAGGAGGTCACACTGTGTTTCATAGGAAAAAGCACAAAACCTGCATGCAAAGGTGAAGATCCAAAGAGAGCTCTGAGGAGGAGAGCAGAGCAGTAGAGGATGTTTAAAGTTGGGGCGCATGTTGGTGAGGTTGGAGGCAAGTCAGGTCTGGTCAGAGGGAGCAGCTGCAGTGACGAAGGCAGTTTCATTCATATGAAGGCCACTTTCAAATGCTTTTCCTCCCCTGGGGGCCTGGGGACCTTGCCATCCAGCCACGAAGCCTCATTTCTCTTGTGCGTGAATGCCTTGCCCATTTTGAGAGGTGGCGATCTGTATCAATGGTTCAGAAAGAGCTGGGTGGAGATTTTGAATAGTTATCCTTTAAGACAGCCATGTCATAATGGTCTTTGAAATTTGATTACCGCCCAGGACATCAGAGGCAAACAAGTACATTGTGAATAATCCTCATTACCGGTTACATATGCTGATATAGGCATGGTCTTTGGGAGCTGATGTGTGTGTGTATGTGTGCATATGTGTGTGTTTTCCTTTAAAGGAAACTACTTGGATTTTTTTAGTAATCCCAAGCAACAGTGAAGTGTACAGAATATAAAATGACAACCACTGTCTCTTTCTACCCCAATTGTATACCCATAGGTAACCAGTATTACCAGTGTTCTTTCCTCTACAATCACAAACATACATTAGAATTTATAAATATTGGAATATGTTTATTTTTTTTAATTACAAACAGATTACACCACATCCATTACTCTGACTTTTTTCGTTTATTGTCTAATGAATATGCCAGGCATACCCCATTATTTTTAATGGATGTGTAATAGTCCACAGTATGGATTACTGTTATTTATTCAGTTGCTCTCCTCCTGAGAATATTCTTGTGTAAGTTCAACGCCTGTACAAACTGTGCCGCATATCCATCCTAAGACACCTGTGCTTATTTTCTGAAGAACGCCCCACAGTGGAATTGCTAGCGCAGGGGTATTTAGATTTTGAATTTTGTTTGGTATTACTGAATTAATTTTCACAAAAGATTGTAGTTATTCCAACCCCAGAAGCATTAAATAAGGGTGCCTGTTCTCCCACCTCTTTGCCAATATGGGATGTTAGTGGTTTGTTTTTTTTTTTTTAACATTTTTATTAATCTGATTTAAGAAAAAAGGTATCTTATTGCTTTCATTTGATCTGAATTTCCATGGCTCCTAGAATGTTGGGACATCTTTTCATATGTACATCAGTCATCTGCATTTCCTCTTCTGTGAATTTTGTGTTTATGTCATTTGTCCATTTTTCTGAGTTGGCTATTCTTACCCATATTAAGGACTCTTTGTATATAGGAATATTGGGCCCTTGTCTGTCTTAAGTGTTGCAGATATTTCTTGCAGTTTTGCATTTATCATTCGGCTTTATTTTTGGTGTCTTTTGCATAAAGAAAAAGTTTTTAACATTTATGTAGTCAAGTCTGTTACTTTTATCTTTCACAGCTTCTGGGTTCTTTTCTCTTAGTTAAGAAGATCACCATTACTGAGGTCACACAAATATTCATCTATATTTCCTTCTAGTGTTTTCATTTTATTGTTATATTTAAGTTCTAATTTATCCAGGATGTATTTTGCAGATGGCATAGAGAAAGAGTCTAATTCTGTTTGCTTTCAGATAAATAATCAATCATGTTGGGACCATTTCTTAAATAAGCCATCCTTTTCCAACTGAATTGAAGTGTCTCCATGATATGTAGAGGCTGTCTGTACATGTGGTTCTATTTTTGGAGTCTGTTAAGCGTCACCCTCTTATCTATTTTCGAATCAGTACCATATTGTTCTGATTATAGTAACTTCATGGTGAGTTTTACTATCTGGCAAGACACGTTCCTCTGGTTTTGTTTTCGAAAGTGCCTTGGCTATTCTTCCCCATGAACTTTAAAATAACTGTGTCTTGTTTCTGGTAAGACTCCATTAGGATTTGGATTGGAATTCTATTACATTTATGTATTAGTTTTGGAAGGACGGACAGCTTTATCATATTCAATCTGTCAATTCAGGAACGTGGTGTGTCTCTTCATTCATTTGTTCCTTGTTTTATGCCTTTCAAAAAATGTTTCATGGGGATGTGTTCATAGTGTCAGAGTAGTTTTTCCATCTCCTTTAGACTCTTCCTGAAAAATTAACCAGTCAACAGTGTAGCCAGAGCAAAAGCTTGTGGAAGGCAGTGTCCACACAGGGGATGGGGGTTCCCCAGGAGTCCTGGGATCTGGCAGGTGTGGTCAAGCCACCAGCAGCAGCAGGCTGTTCTAGAGCAGCAGCTGTGTGCAGGGAGCCGTGGGAGGTGAAGGAGGCTCTTGACAGGCTGTGGAAACCAAAGGTCTCCAAGAATTCCTTACTCCTGAAAAGTGGAGAACTATGCTCTGAGTGGAAACCTTGGTGGCCTGATCCGAAAGCAACAGGCAAAACTGAAAAGGTCCTTTCAGGCTGCTAGTTATAGGGGAGAACAAATTGCATAGAGATAAGGGAGAATCAATGGTGATGGGTTAGCTTAAGTCCTAGAGAATCTTAGAAATGCATAAGTCAGTCCCCCTTCTAGAAAGACAGCCTCACTTATGGGAAATTACTGGAAACAGGAACCAAATTGAGCATGTTTGTGTGGTAGTGACGGGGCAGGGAAACCCTCAAGGAAACATCTCACCCAGTCCTCTAACAGCACAAGATAACACCAAAGCTGATAGTACAGCCTTGGAAAACAAGGATTTGAGAACTCTAGCTGCAGCAAAGGGCTACAGGCAAAACGTCTTTTTGAACTTTACAAAGGTTCTGGACTTAACTCTGAGGAACAAAGGAGTGCACACATAGCTCATGTTTTGGGTCTTTCACAGATCAATAGGGCCCAGTTGGATAAGCTATTCTGGCCCCCCCCTCCCGTCCCCATACCTTATGAACTTTTCCCTAATAGATCAGGAAAATCCACCTCATTTAAACATGGGGAACCAAAAAGGAATATAATCCAAACTTATGCAAAATTCATTCAAAGAAAAATGATGAAATGAATGTAATTGTTCTTCGGGAAATGAGAGCACACTAGAAAAATTATAAATTTATATTTCAGTATGAACTAAAAGAAAAAGTTTCAAAAGAACATACATCACAAAAAGAAAAGCTCCCAAAGGATATGATTACAGGAAATTATGTGTTGGAAACAGACATGTCAGGAGAGGAAATGATTTTCAGTAATGAAGACTAAATTAGAAGGAACACAAGAGCAAATGGATACCAAAGAAAAAACGAGAGGATGAAAAGAAAGGAAAAAAAAAGAGATGAAGTGAATTAGAAAGTAATAGATATAGAAGACAGGCAAAGGACATCCAATACATGTATAATTAGAGTATCCATGGAAGGAAGAACAAAGCAATGGCATAAAATAAATATTTAGAACTACCATGCAAGAAAACTTTCCTGAAATAAAAGAAGACTTGAAAGGATACATTGTATCACTGGGAAAAATCAATGCAGAGTAGTCAACACTGAGATATATCCTTGTTAAATAATGGACTTTAAAGATAAGGAAAAGATCATTTGGGCTTCCATATAACATGTATTAGTCACTTATAAATATTGTGCATTGGAATTCTCACAGCCAAATTTTGTGTTAGAAGACAGGCATTTAAAGAAACCAATCTAGTATTTTAAAAAAAATCTAGTTTGAAATAATTTCCAATTTACAGAAAAGCTGGAACAGAACTAAGAACTCTTTATCGTTTCATTTAAATTCCATAATTGTAAACATCTTACTACATTTGCTCCATGGTTTGTGCTCATGCGTATTCTCTTTCTCAATGGACAAAAAATCCATTATCATTCTTTTTCTTATCATTTGGGGAGCAAGCTGCAGATGCAAAGTCCCATAATGTATATTTCCCCCAAACTAGGGTTTAACCAGTACAACCAGCATAACCTCCCCCTCCAAATCAGAAAATCAACATTGGGAGAACATCATCATCCAATCTATAGACCCCCTCTTCTGATTTCAGTTTCACTAACTATCCAAATAGTGTTTTTTTCCCCTTTCTGATTCAGGATCCTAT
>PVKY010008181.1:0-14284 GCA_004027775.1 Bradypus variegatus
TCCCTGCTCGGTGGAGCTGGGGCTCAGGTGGATGTGTCTGCAGCTTGGGGCTGCGCCCTGGACCAGCCCCTCGGCCCGGCCTGTGCCCCCCAGGGACCCCTCCTGCCCTTGCCTTCCCCGGCCAGCTTCCTCCACAATGCGCTTTTCCTTTCAGGCTACCCCGACTCTGCCCCGTTTTCACATTCCCTGTCTCCCTCCCTGCTGGCGCTGCTCGGGGACATCTCCCCCAGCACTTCCCACGGTGGCTCCTCCTCTTTCGGGTCTCAACTCCAATTCCCTCTCTTTGGAGACACCTTCCTTGACCGCCCAACGGGACAGCCCCTTTCTACTCTCGCCCCAGTGCTCTCCCTACTCCATCCAGTGTTTCCTTCGTGGGTCGGAGCCCCCCCACCCTACCCCCATTCTGGAGCCCCTCGAAGCCCTGGAAGTTCCATCTGTCACCCCCCTGGCCTCATCCCCAGCCCAGTGCTGCAGGCTGCATTGAAGAAACGTCAGATGAACTAATGGAGAGATGTTTCCTGGCATCTCCTTCTGAACCTCGCTCCAGACCAAAGCACATGACTTCGTCCAGATTGTGAGGGGTCCGTGTGCAGCTCAGTCCTGGGGGTGATGGACAGTCACCATCCTGCCACGCATGATTCTGTGCTCCTACTTGGCAAGCGTCAGCTTAGCCTGTGCTCTCCGAGGGCCCCACAAGCCTCAGAAAGGCCAGTGGATTCCCAAAAAGGGAGCCAGGAAGGCCTGGCCATGGGTGACGCTGCAGGGCGATGTCCTCTGTAGCCAGCACCGGGGAAGCTGCTGGGCAACCCCGGGGCGGGAATTGGGAGCCGCCCTGAGCTGGTTTGCAAGGAGCTTCAGGTCTGGGTGGGTGAGGCGACCCGGCCTTGGCCGAGGGAGGCCTGAGCCACTTCCACTGTTCGGACAACTACAGTCTGAGCACAAAGTCAGGGCAAGATCACACAGTTCCCACGAGCTGGTCCTGGTTGTCGTCCCCTAACGTCCCTTCCCCATCCCCACCACGTGTCCAAGCTGGAGAATTGCTCAGAATGTCCCCTCCTGCCCCAGGCTACTACGCAGTCTTGTATTCCCTGCTCAGATATCACGAGGGGCCCACGTGGTGGGACCAGTGCACTTTGGAACATTTCAGGGCATGGTCGGCCTGTGGACAGGTGCCTTCCAGCCCTAGCTTGGGCCAGGAATTGGGGGTGCTCTGGGCCTGGGGGGCCATCCCAGCTTGGCACAGCAGGCAGGCGGGGGCCTTCCTGCAGGTCCAGCTTGGTGCTGGGGAACATCCAGAGGGTGAACACCTCGAGAAGGATCATGGGGTCAAATGGATCATCAAGGGATTATGGAGCCTACCCTTGGAGAGTACGAAGGTTGTGCTGCCTTGCCCTGCTGATGAACAACCAGACAGCGTTAATGAGAAAGAATTAGCTGATTATTGCTTAAATCACCTTATTTAAAAAAAAAAAAAACCCTATTTGCTGAACTTTGGGGAAATGGCTACAAGGATTTGGGCTCATCTTAAATATTTATGAATATGTTTGACATATACAGATGTGAGGAGCCAAAGGAGAAAAGAGAAGGGGCAGCTTATGCAGAGTTGATGCTGGTAAGCAGCTAAGCAGGATGGAAGCCTGGGGTGTCAGACAGTGCGAGGGGCGTGGCAGCTCCGGGGGGGGGGCTCATTCCAATGGTGTTGCCCGTTTTTCCTCCCCTCTGACACTGCAGACCTGGTGTCCGATTGCTTTATAAACTAAAAGGAACAAAAAACGTGGGCCTCTACACGACATGTGGAAGACCTCCCACGTCAGATTAGGGAAGAAAATGCAAAAACAAACTCCTAGAAAAGAAATCCATTCTGTGTAGCAAATTTGGGTTTTGCATTTATGGCTCAGCAGGGCAGAGCTGATTTAATTCTCCAAAGCAAACTGACTGGCAGCAATCCCCTCCGGGAGGAGCAGGCAGCTTTCTTTCGATGACTCATTTGCCAGATCCTAATCACCCTGTCGGTTTTTGTTGTTTGTTTGCTTAATACCAAAGAAAGGGAGGGAAGTCAGATGAGGCAAAGTTACACAACATCCAGGTCTCTAGAGGAGAAATTTGGGAATTGAGAGTCGTTTCTATGCATCATCTGGGGAATCATTAAAAAACTCACTTTAAAGAATAAGGCGATGGAAGGCCACTGCTTGCTGGTTTCTTATCGATGGCTTATCCAAGGATTTACTTCTGCATTTAAGTGGCCAAAAGACAAATTCCATTTGACCCATTTCTCCTTTTCTGACTCTTAAAGAGACTGCCCCCCAATGCCAAATAAGCTTTATGCCCCCAAACCTCTCACCGTGGCCACTGCCTTTGTGGGTTTCTGGGTTTCCTGCCCTGTTATGCAACTGTTCACAGGGAATGATTTTTCACAGCTGGCAGGTGGTATGCAGTGCCCAGGAGGCACCGAGCCCCAGAAACTTGACAAGCCTGCTCGAAGCAGGCCTGAAAACTGTGGCTCAGCTACACGCTGCAGTGGGGAAAAATGGAAGAGTTTAATTGGCTCTGACTTCAGGATTCAGATCAGAGTTTTCCCTGGAGGTGTGCAGGAAACAATATCACCAAAGCCAGGGGCCTTCTAAACAGCTGACATTAATCAAGCTCCAGGATCCTTTGTAATGGGAGACGGAGACCGTAAGAGAGCATTCGAACATTTCATTACAATATTTTGTAATGGCTGCATCACCAATGGCATTTCGCAATGCGCCGGTGAGGGCAGGCATGATGTATTTCTGGGGGAGAAGGCAGAAATGCTAAGCAAAAAGGAAGCAATCAGAGGCACCGTTTCTCCTTCATCTGCCCCCAAAGGGACCATTCAAAGAGATAATTTGACTCAATTGTTTTTAATTACATTGTAAACATCTTTGAAAAAAAAATCTGGGATAAAGGGGAACATAAGTCAGCCAGTAATAAAAATGCAGGCTCCAATTCTTCTTGGATGATAGATGACCCGAGTTTAATATATTCTTGCTCCATAGAAAATACAGAACATTTAAAATCGCAAACAACTGAATTCAATTAGCAGACCTTGTTCGGAAGGGCTCTGGGAACCGGAGGGCAGGGAACTCATATTACCCACCCCTGCATAAGTAGGAAAGCCGCACAGTTCCTGGTAGAGAAAACAATACCAAATCGGCCCCTGTGTTTTTCCATCCAGCCATATCTGGCAAGCAGATCCACGAAGAGATTTCAGGGAGTAATGTTTTCAATCCCTCACCTTACATAAGCACTTAATCCATCAGAAAGATATAAAAGTGGAGAAAACATATTCCGTGTTGAAAGATGGACTACTAGCTGCATTGTTTTCTAATGCAAGTAAGTCCCAACAGTAAAGCTCAATTCCAAATTTCCCTCCACTAATAAATCATAATCAGCAATTGTCAGTGGGCCCTGCGTTGTGCGTCACCCGGGAATAGGTAGTCCCTGGGAGAAACTCATCCTGGGTGAAGACTTTGAGTTTGTGGTATTTTCTACTTTGTAGAAGGGAACATCCATTTGTCTTACAGAAGAGTGGGCCTGTGCCTTGGTGTTCGAGGGGGAATTTTTCTATTGCTTTCCGTGTCCCTTACTTCCACAGCCTGGAAACGTGTACACAGCATGGTTGAGGCCTTGGATGGCTTTCACTGGTTTGGCGGAAAGAGCAGGAAACTCAGCTGAGCAGGAACAGGGTTGGCCCGGGCAGGGTGCCCCAGTCTTCCCTTTAGGTAGTTGTTAATCACATTCCATGGAAGAAAGAGTACAAGTTGCCCCCGAGTTTGAGGGGTAGAATTGACTTGGGAAACCAGCACCTTCAGTGAGACCCTCCACCATGAGAGCTGGAAGGTTCCAGAAGCATTCCAGAAAGTATAATTCATGAGACTTGAGCTACGTGTGCTTGAATTGTGAGAGTGGGCAAGGCAGAGAGCGCTGGTGCCATCTACCTCCTGCAGGATGTGGGCGAGGCCTCTCTCCCACCCCATTTGAGGGAAGGCCCCGCACCGAGCAAGAGTCCGGAAAGAAGGTGGTGCCCTTTCCTACGTTGGCGGGAGTTCCCTGGGCCTGTGTTTCAGGAATGTTCAAGTTTAATGTTTTCCTTCTTAAATTTCGTTCTTCAGACCTCTCTCCCTTAATTAAAATTATAGTTGCTTATGTTCTCTTTCTTATAGGCTACAGGTTACCATACACTGTACATGTCATAGCACTGCAGTCACAGACCTGAATCGATTGTACTTCACAGGTGTGCCACTTTGTATGTATTATGTCCCCAAAATGCCATGTTCTTTATGCCATCTTGTGGGGGCAGATGTTATTAGTGTTGATTAGGTTGGAACCTTTGGATTAGGTTGTTTCCATGGAGATGTGACCCACCCAATTGTAGGTGATAACTCTGATTAGATAATTTCCATGGAGGTGTGGCCCCACCCATTCAGCATGGGCCTTGATTAGTTTACTAGGGCACTATATAAGAGCTCAGATAGAAGGAGGCTCGCTGCTGCAGCCAACAGGGACACTTTGAAGAACGCACAGGAGCTGAGAGAGGAGCTGAAATGCAACCTGGGAGCAAGCAGACACCAACCACGTGCCTTCCCAGCTAACAGAGGTTTTCTGGACAACGCTGGCCATCCTTAAGCAAAGGTATTCTATTGTTGATGCCTTAGGTTGGATACTATTATGGCCTTAAGACCGTAACTTTATAAACAAATAAACCCCCTTTATAAAAGCCAATCCATTTCTGGTGTTTTGCAAAATGGCAACATTAGCAAACCGCAACAATGGGCTATAGGGGATTTTGAGAATTGATGCATTTTCCCTCCTTGTGGATGGTAGACCTCGACTGTCAGAAGATGCGGCTCCACGCAACGCTGATTCATGGCCTCATAACCCATCACAGGCAGGACTGTGCTTCCTCACTGTGGCTGGGGAGGGGACAGTGGGGTGAGGGCAGCTGCGTCCTGCTGGCCTGGCTGGGGGAGGCAGGGCAGCCACTCCGAGACTGCCTTGGGAAGGAAAGCCCGCCTGGGAGGGACATGGACACGGGTGGGGTGGCAGCTCCAGGACCCAGGCCTGGATCTGGAAACCTCACCCGGAAGTGGTTGAAGCCTGGCCACAGAGCTTGGAGGCTGACATGGAGGGGGACTCAGATGGCACTGTGTGGGGTCACGCTGCCCTTCCACCTGGCCCCTGGGGGTGGGGGGCAGAACAAGAAGGTAAGGAATTCAAGGTCCTGGTAAGAAATTGAGGGCTACCTACTCCCAGTTTGGGGGCTCACACAAGAATGGTGCACCTGTATAGGGGGAGGGCTCAGGCCTCTCTGGGAATGACTCCCTTGTTGGTGCCCACATCTGATTCATCAACTGAACTGCGGGGAAGATGGGAGAGGGGCGGCCAGTGGAGCAGAGTTAGGGTCAGCTGGTGTCCCCAGAAGACAAAGCAGGGAGGGCTGGGGTGGAAGGGTCGGCTGCAAGGTGGCCTCTCAGAGCCAGAGATGACTGTGTTCAGGAGGGTGTGGCCTGGAAATCCATGCTTAGGCCATAAATATTGGTTTAAAAGGGAAGAACTAAGATGGCCTCTGAAGTATGGGGAGGGAATAAAGATTGCATGCATCAGATTCAACAGGCTTTGCAGTGGTTGTTGATCTTTTCTGTGCCATACTTTGTCTTCTAGAAGAACTGTCCATTTAAAACATTTCCTCAAAGATGTTGAAGGCTCTGACAGAAAACACTGGGGTGATTTAAAAGCCTGCTGCTGGCTCTCTCTTGGCAACATGATCAGATTGCACTTCGTAGGGAATTGGCAGGTATTATCTAATGATTGGATGTGATTCAGATCACAGCACTGAGGACTGTGAAGGTTTAATTTAAACATCATGACAACGCAGACCCTACTCCCTTTACATAAGTCTAATGAGGTACTTGAAAATAACATCTCCAGCCACCTCCCTGTGGAAAGAGAGAGCGGTTAGCCTGTTTTCCTGAAATTCAGTCAAACCCCCTTCTATCAGGAGAATCAGCTCTTTCATCTGTTCCCCAGTCAGCTCTGCCACCAACTGAAATTCAGTGGTTTCTTTGCTAAATTCAAAGAATATTAATGTCAAAGCATGCTCAAGGTCTTGCTGAACATATTTTAAGTTCCTTGTGATTCCAGAAGGCCTTTTGCTGTTTCTGAATGAATCACCTGTGGGAAGGTGGGCACTGGCAGCCCTGCCCTCCAAACCCTCTCCTTGTCCCTGGAAGACAGCAAACGTTGGGTGGCAGCAGCGAGATTTCCTCCCTACTGTCTTGGCCCTTTAGTGAGTTGTTCGATATTCAGGCCCTGGGTTTTCTCTTCTGGGACTGCCCACAAGGAGAACAATTAGTGCCCATTACAGCAATGGCCTTTGTGATGCGGAAATGTTCCCAACTGTAACCGGACTGAAATTACCAATTAATCCCAAAGTTTAGAAAAGCATTTGAGGCCTTTGTGAAGATCACATAAACTTGTCCTCTTCAACAATAAAAGCCCTCAGAGTCATAACAACAGTTCTAACAATTATTGTTAATTATTATTTTTCACATAGGATGACAAGTTTGAGGTAGTATTTCAGGGCACTGATAAAAAACAAAGTAAAACGAAAACATCCCATTGTTAGCTGACACCTGCCAATTTCCTTCTTCTCCAGTGCCTTTTATCATTGCAAGAGCCAAGTTCTCTTCTCCCATCAGTGTGCAACTGGAAAAGTACAGCTTAGCAGAAGCAACCCCCAAGTAAAGCCATCCAAGCGGAAGTCTGGGAAGATCTTCCGGGCTGCATGTTGCTCGGTGCCAGGCTGTCTCTTTGGGTCAGTGACCCCCCAAGTGGGCTTGGTTGTGGGGTGTGCAGCTCGCCATGGGAGCAAGGGCTCAGGAGCACGCATAGATTTGGGGATCTTGCTGGAGGACCTGTGAGTAGTTCCAAAAATACTTTTTTGGCAATCTGGGACAGAATAGGGAAATCAGACCTATTTTCTCCAAACCAACACACTAAAAGTGAGAGAGAACAGGCACAGGAGCCTGCAAACTAACTGGGTGCTACCTTCGAATGGCTTGGGACAAGTGACAGGTAAGTGAAAAGCAGAATCTTCACAGCAGTGATGTTTATCCAGCAAGCAGAAGGCTGCAGCATTTGTTCACCTCAATGAAAGAAATGAAAGACAGGGTCTAATTCCAGAGTCACTTCCTGGAGAGAGACATGTTGACCATGTTCTGCCAAGTTAGACTGCAGGCCTGGCCTACTGCAGGGCATTCGGCAGGAGAGTGAGGGAAGTGGGCCAGCAGAGCAGGCTTCTTAGCAAAGTGGAGGAGAAGGCAGAGGGTGGGAGGGTGGAGAAGGCCATTGCATCTTCCTCAGTGGACTTCATCTCTGCCACACCATTTTGTTTGAATTAGGATAAGAAAAGCGGGGCAATTTCAAACCCAACCTAAACCCAAAGGGCTTGGATGGGTTTACCTGGGAGCCGCTTCTGGTAAGCTGTACTTTGAAAAAAGTACAAGTGAAACTTTAAAAAGATTTTCAAAACTCAGTGGCTTCTGGAATGAGCCCCCAGCTGTGCAGCAGTGTCTACTGCCTCTGAAGTGAGGGCTCTGCCATGTCCCAAAGGGGACTGGAAAGCTGCTTGGGGTATCCCCGGAGAGGCACTGAAAGGCCTGCCCTGGGTTGGGCTGCCTGAGACCCCCAGCTCCAGTTATTCCCCTTTGAAAGGCCTATAAAATGCAGATTCGTGGGGCAGGTGGGTCACTCATCAAGCCCAGACAGCAGGGTCCCCAGGGACTGGGTGCCAGCCCACAACGGCTTTGATGGAGTAGGGAGGGGTCAGAGAGACTGGCATCCATTTGCTGAATAGTTAAAATTGTGGTTGCCTGTTAGTAGATCATGAAATCAACTTAGTGGGTCACAGCTGGCCTTGAAAAATGAATTAGAAGAGACAGTGTCAGAATGGAAAGCACATAGTAACGGTGTCGTTCCGGTTTGCTAATGCTGCCGTTAAGCAAAATACCAGAAATGGACTGGCTTTTATAAAAGGGGTTTATTGGGTTACAAAATTATAGTCTGAAGGCCATAAAGTGTCCCAGGTAAGGAATTAACAATCGGGCACCTTCACTGAAGGATGGCCAATGGTGTCCAGGAAACCTCTGTTAGCTCGAAGGTCACATGGCTGGCATCTGCTTGCTCCCAGGTGGCATTTCAGAATGGCGTTCTCCAAAATGCTGCTCTTGGGGCATTTTGTTCTCTTAGCTGCAGCTGCTCTTCAAAATGTCACATTCAGTTGCTCTGAACTCCTTCTGTCTGTGAACTCCTTTATACAACTCCAGTGATCCAATTAACACCCACCCTGAATGGGTAGGGTAACACCTCCATGGAAATTACCCAGTCAGACACTTCACTCACAGCTGATTGAGTCACATCTCCATGGAAACACTCAAAGGATTCCAATCTAACCAACACTAACACGTCTGCCCCCACAAGATTGCAGCAAAGAGTATGGCTTTTGGTGGGACATAATATATCCAAACTAGCATAGGTGTTATTTCATGAAATTTTTGTCTCGGTGTGTGTGTGTACTGGAGTGAAAATACAAAGTTTTTCTCCCTGTGGGTCAGGTCTGTGGGGGTAGTGTGCTGAGGGCTGCGCTAATCACAATAGTACAACTACAGCGTAATCTGGGAAAGCCGCTTTTTTTCCAATTGAAAAAAGAGAATGCAGCAAAAAGAACATGCCAATAGTGCAAAAGTAAGTGGTCCTCCCATCTCCCAGTAGCCCTTTCCTGAAGTCATTAACCAGGAATATCCTAGGCAGATACAATCACAAATATGTCCCTTCTCCCTGCCTCCCCCACACTTTCTTCCTTTATTAAGCACATGGAAGTATGTTATACATTGTTCTGTACTATTCTTCTTTCACACAATACATCATATTTTAGTACATAAAGTACTACTTTAACCTTCTATACCCTGGTATTTCATTATGTAGCAGACTGTACATTTTTTTTTTTAACCAGCTCTGATGGGCTTTTAGGTTGTGTCCAGTCTCATGCTTTCTATAGACAACACTGCCGTGAACATCCTCATATGCCCATCTATGCACTTATACAACAGTATCTATAGGAAGTGGAGTTCCTGGGTTGAAACGTCTGTGCATTTTTAGATTTTGATAGACATTGCCAAATATCTCTCCACTGAGGTTCTATCAAAATGTCGATGGCATTTTACTGTCTGGGACACTGGAGCCAGGATCCCAACCCTAACGGCACTCCAATGTGCTACTGGGCTTCCATTGTAAGACGGCCCCTCAGGCCATATCTTGACACCCAACTCCTGCCCTCCCACTTCCCCCTCCCCAATCCTTACTTTAGGGAAGAACAAACAGCATTAGAAAGACAGCCTTCTTGGATACTTTATAATCACTTCTTTTGGGTGTAACCATCATCAAAAAGGCTTGGTTTAATGACTGTCTTATGGTAAATTTAACTGTGCTTTAATTTGGATTAAACTGGGAGAAGCTAGTGTTTTAGTTCCTTAAGAACACACCCTTACCTCATCCTCTGATCTAGCCAGAGCTTTGGGATGGTTATGCAGCGCTCATGGGTCTGAGCCACCTGGATCTCTTCCATGGCCAAGTGTTTGTAGTAATAGACGCCTGGTGGCCCAGATCAAGTCCTGCTGCCAACGCCAGCAGAATACCTGGTGGCCTCCTTCCAGCTCCTAGGTAGGGAGTAAATTTGTATTTAATTTTGACTCAAACAACAGAAGGTAAAATTCTTTCAATTCTTCAAGTTGTGCTTAGTGGTTATTTATCAAAACTATGACCTATTATACATAACATGCATTATTACATTATAAAAACTTGCAATTTTGATTTTGGAGCATACTAAAAGCGGCAAGTATTGTGGCCATTAACTAGATGGGGAGCAGTTTTGAGGATGGCAGCAAATTTCTTTATAAAAACAAAAATAACTGTGGAGTCTTACATTGAAATTAGTACAAAAGTAATCTTTACTGCTCTTTCGGTTGTCACATTTGGTTTCCTTCAATGGACAGCAATTTTTTCTAGGGTTAGGCAATACTCTGAAATATTTTCAAACTTTGGAACTATGGAAAATGTGATGTAATCCTAGGCCAATTCTGCATCCTAAACTCAAATTTAAAATATGCCTGAAAAGCTGCAGTTACAGTTCTATTATGGGGATAACCATGACCATGAACAGACATGAGATACAATAAACATTTCGCCTCCAAAAGTGACAATCCTGAAGAGGTGGATGTAGTTAAAATATATATTAGATTGCACCAGAAGCCCAGATAAGCTGCTGATTGCCTGATATCAGGGAAGTCGATATAAAGTTGAAGCTAAAAACATGTTCTGCTAAATCCCATTTCATCTTTACCAGGGTATTTTTTCCTCAGTTCAGTCAAAAGGGGAGACTACATAAAATACGTACCTAACAAAGCATGTCAGCAGCTTGAATGGAGCAAAACAGTCCAGTTCTGAGAATTCTAATAAATAAATGAAGTTGAGCTTTATTGCCAGCCATCATGTCACAAAGGCTGCAGAAAACTGGAGCCGAGCAGCTGGAGAAGGGCAGAGTTTGCAGCCAGAGGAGGCCATGGAACGCGCCCAGGTTTGATTATTTATGGTGTGTCGATGAAGAAACAACTTTCCATATGAGGTCCAGCTGAATGGAGTAAGGCTGAACCAGGAAGAGGCCCAGAGCGAACGAGAGAAACAAAAGGGATGTGAATAAAAATGACAGCTAATAAAACAGTACAAATCTAAAGTGCTGTAACTTTCAGAAATAATTTAGGGCCCAACAAAGAGAAAAAATGTGTTTTTTTGCTGGCATTGAGACAATTTTCCAAGGAGCAAAAAAAAAAAAAAAAAAAAAGCAAAATCAGGGTGCAGAACTTCAGGAGAGAAAATTTGCCTTGATGTCTTCCTAACCACCTGTTTGGTTGCTCCTGAAGCTGGATTTATTCATCAAAAGGGAAGTTGAGGTTTTGTTTGTATTTAGCTAATATCTTCGTGTTTTCAGCAGGTACTTTTATTGTGCACAATGACATATCAGGCTCTCTGTCCTCGAGATGCTTATGGTCTCGTTAGGGACCCAGGCAGTGCCCAGTCAGTGTCAGGACGGAGAGCTGGGTGCTTGGCGAACAGCTCGAGCAGGGGATGGGGGGGCACACAGGAAGGGCTGCATCTGCAGGAGGCATTGCTGGGGCCCAGACCTGAGGAATACAAGCCCCCAAGGGGGGACCTGGGCTGAAATAACTTTGTGACTTTTGCTTTCTATATTGATTAGACCCTCACCAAACATCTGTGCAACACAAAATCCCATTTTTATTTAAAAATCAAAATGCACTTTGTATACAGAGATTTGTTGTTCTCAGCGGAGTCCCCATCCTTGAGTTCTGGACTCGAGGCTTACTTGAGCTATTTTGTAAATATCTTTCAGTGGTTTTAGGTACCTCTTTTTCCAGCTCTGACCTGGAGCATGGTAAGTCACAGCCATCAGTTACTGTATGCCCCACATGTTCAGATGAGGTGTGTACTGGTTTGTATATATTATGTCCCCCAGAAAAAAACACATTCTTTGATGCAATCTTGTGAGGGCAGACATACTAGTGTTGATTAGGTTGGAACCTACTGGTTCAGTGTTTCTATGGAGATGTGATTCAATCAGCTGTGGTGAGACTTTTCACTGGATTATTTCTATGGAGGTGTTGCCCCACCCATTCAGGGTGAGTCTTTATTGGGTCACTTTAAAAAGAGCCACACAGGCCCAAACAGAGAGCAACTGAGTGACATTCTGAAGAGGAGCTGCAGCTGAGAGAGGACAAAATGCCCCACGAGCAACATTTTGGAGAATGCCATTTTGAAATGAAACCTGGGAGCAAGCGGATGCCAGCCACATGCCTTCCCAGCTAACAGATTTTCTGGATGCCAATG
This sequence comes from Bradypus variegatus, assembly GCA_004027775.1. NCBI lineage: Eukaryota > Metazoa > Chordata > Mammalia > Pilosa > Bradypodidae > Bradypus > Bradypus variegatus. The sequence goes on from PVKY010008181.1 coordinate 11,980, forward strand.
GCCTTTCTCCAGTGAAGGTAGCTGATTGTTGATGCATTACCTTGGACACTTTATGGCCTTCAGACTGTCACTTTTTAACCAAATAAATCCTCTTTGAAAAGCCAATGCATTTCTGGTGTTTTGCATAAGAGCACCATTAGCAAACCGGAACAAGGTGTCAGGTGCATTTTATTTGTGCCTCAGTGACACCTCCCAGCAAAGCTTGAGGGAGGATCACCCCCTCATTTTCCAGGTCAGGAAGCCGGGCTGAGAAAGGGTCCTCTCCTGGACCTCACAGCCTCTGGGCCAGGTGTAAAAGTTGGTGGTCACGACACCTCACACCAGACCCCAGGAAGGCTCTGAGCTGTTCTAAAGTCACTTTATAAATGAATTCCTCCCTTCTCCCTGTGTCTCTGAAAGGGGCCTCGCTTCCCACCATTCTCACCAAAGTAGTGCTGAGGCCTCCTCTAAGGAGCCGCGAACCTGAAGGAACCTTCCTTTCCGAGTGAGCACACCTACACAGGCTTCCAGGGAAGGGCCCTCGCACCGCAGGCTTCCTTCTCTCTTGGAGCCTGCTGAAAAGATATGCATGTTCCCCCCCAGCCCTCCCCATGAGTGGCTTAAATGCAGTTAAGGCACTAGAATGCCCTAGAAGCTGCATTCTAGCAAGGGACCCAGCCAGAGTAGTCACCAGCCTCATCCCTTCTCCCTGCCTTGTTCTCCTCCCCATTCCTAACTCCCTATTTTCCAGAGGCTGCCCACGCCCTCCATGCAAACTCCAGGCTTTCCTCACGGGCTGGGTACACGCATTCTCCCCAACACCACTGACAGCTCCCAAGCTGTAGACCCACTACCCCTCCCTCTGGCCTCTGGTCGGCTACTTACCACCCGAGCACCATGCAGGCTCTGGGTTATTTCACTGACTGAGTTCAAGCGTCACGATTTGAATTTGAGTAATTTTCTTGGTAGATATTGTTTCTTAATATCTTCAAGATCAATCTTCTGAAAACAAACTAAGTACTGTACCGAATGGTAAACTGTTTCATTATTAACCCAGGAGTTCTTAAAACATCAGACAATGGAGGTTGGAAATTCTCTTTGAAACTGGGTAGAATGCAACTGATAAACCCTGGCAAAATCTTTCAGTTGATTTCCATCCCTACCTTCTTATTCTCAAATTGACAACACTGTTTGTAAAAAGTCAAGGATCGGGTTTTCCCTTTTTGGACTATTTAAGTGCTATCTGAGTGCTAAAACTAGACAGTAAAAAGGATGCCTTGGGACCCAGGGGCTTATCAATTAGAATTTAGTTCTTCCTCTGTTTCTGATAACTGCTGCAAGCACAAGAAAACGTGAAGACACTGCACAGGCCACGCTTCAGGCAAACAGGGCTGGCTGCACACACAGTGCTTTCATCTGAATCCAAGATTTTTGGGGGATGAATGCTCAGATCTCTTCCTTGCAAAAAAATGATTTTGCAGCCAGGATGGTCAGAAACTACAAATGGCAACTTTTCTGATTTGAGGTAATTTCCTAGGAATTTAAGAGGCAATTACTTACTCTTGACTTTCAGAGAGCCTTGGCTTGACAGCACAGTTGGAGCTAAAATTGATCAGCTCACGGCAACTTTTCCAAGTTACCAGATAGTGAGGGAAGCAGTTGAGACATTTGGACTAAACTTTCCAGGCTGTAAATTTCCTGGTCCCCAAAACTACTTGAAAATAACTTTTTACCAAGAAAGCAGTCTTTTTTTTTTTTTCCCCGATCAGCTAAGGCACTTCAATTTTTTTGATTACTCTGATATGGAACATTACAGCTTTAAGACTTACCAACCATTAATTTTCAAGACAATGTGCATTTCAGAAAACAGAACTAAAAAGAAAAATATAGATTTTTTTATAGATTTTAAAATATTGTAAATGACAACCTTATTAAATATACTATTCTACAGTATATTAAAAAAACCATAGAATTTAATAAATATCAAGGTTTACCAATCCAACTCAATACTACCTTTGAGAATGAAAGGTTTTGCCACCTAGAAATGTATCACATTTGTCAATCTGCATATGCAGAAAAGATCTGAACAAGACATGCACACAAAACACACAAGTTTTCACTGAAAAATGTATTTGAAGACCAGCCTCTAATCCTCTACATTTCAATCTCCAAATTTTGTTCATTTACTCCAAAATAAAGTCCAAGACTTTAAGAGTTAGTACATAATTTTAAAATAAGACTGCATATGGTTAGAAAACTATGCATTGAAAGGCCTTCTATTTAACTTCATAAGAAAATAAAACTATGTACAAAAATCACTTTAAAG